>JAOUQZ010045309.1:0-10529 GCA_028564935.1 Neosilurus hyrtlii | reverse complement strand
GTGTGAGTGCGAATGGTTGTGTGACTGATGGCCCTGTGATGGCCTGGCGAGCTGTCCAGGGTGTACCCCGCCCTCGCTCAGAGTCGGCTGAGATGGGCGACAGCCTCCCCGCGACCCTAAGTAGGAATAAGCGGTTCAGAAGATGAATGAATGAATGAATGTTGTTATATGGCCAGTTTTTAATGAGAGTAACTGCGTAGAGTCGCGTCACACATCTCGCGAACCACAAAGGAACCTATCAACCATCCAACCAGTGATCTCTGCACTCAAAATGGCACAAAAGTCAACAACACATTAAAATCTAAAGCTGTACAGCTAAAAACACTAACTTTTGCATGAACAGATCCTATGGTTTCTAAATTTTGGTGTTGCCAGTGTAATGCAGTTACGCACTTGTTTTTGAAACAAACCGACAGAGGACCTGTCATCTGCTAAGCGGAAACACTTAGTGCAGCAAACGTACCCAAATACAAGCACCTTATCTGATTTCACCCAAGTTTGCCACACAGGATGTACACAAACGACAGAAAATGGTGACGTGTCATGCACACTGCTGCTGTGTCACGCAGTTACATGCATACCGAGAACGTGAGGGTGACTGTCAATTGTCTAAAATTGAGATTAATACGACCGTGTTGGAAGTAAAGGTAAATGACATGCTATAAATTTGGAGACTACTGATGATGACATCGTCATCAAGTTCCCGAGGAGTAGCAGGACGGCTACTACACCTTCCCAGTAGTGGAAGATGTTGCATGGGTCCCTGTTGAGGATGTTGCTCTGCTTGACCCTCCCCTCATAAGTGCAGCATTTTTGAATGCTAAACGTCACAAACACTGCCACTAACATTTGCCAACAGTCGCTGATGTTCTCCAACTATCTTTCGCAAACACTTCCACAAACATTCACATGAATGTTGTTAATGGTTGTTAAATATTGGAATATTAAGGAATATAAAATATGAAACCATTTAATATCTATAAAAATCTTGTATTATATTGTATATTAATAAAATGATTGATATACGAAGTATGAGTGTTTAATAATGTGAAACCATGTATATAAACACAATAAATATTTTCCACCTCTGTATTTTTATCTCCATGCACACAGATGCTCTCTCATACGCTGTTCATTATTATCTATTGTAAGTGTAACTTGGCATTCAAGACCTTGGGTGTCTTAAACAGCCTGTGATGGCCCTCAGGCAATTCTAGCTACTGCTGCTTGATTTTGGTCATTTTAGTGCTGAAACAACAAATATGCAGATTGGCTGGAGGATCCTGAGGGCTAACTAGAGGCCAAAAGCACAACTCTGTGGCATTGTTGTTGAAGCTTGTCGATTACGGAAAGCATAAGCCAGGGCAATCTGTCCCAGCAGGCTCTCTGGTTCTGCCAGGGAGACCCACAATCAGCTGATTTGACTCAACATTGGCCGCCATGAGGGGCATGGTGGTGGAATGGTTAGCACTCCCACCTCACAGTAGTAAGGTCTTGAGTGCGAGCCCCGTGGTCAGCATCGGCTGTTCTTTGTGGCGGTTTCATGTTTTCCCTGTGCTTGTGTACAATTCCTCTGGGTGCCCTGGTTTCATCTCACAATCCAAATTTACTATCTCTGATAAATCTCATCTGAAATATCACACGTGAAGAGATTCTGTCCAAGGCGAGGATTGCCACTTGACCCCATTTCACCCTGCTGATCAATATAGCTGATCATCATAACTGACAACCAACCTCACTAACTCACTTATTTGCCGAACCAACTAATCCCACTAGGGTTGCGGGGAGGCAGACGACTATTTCAGTTGGCACTGGGGAGAGTTGGGTTACACCTTGAACAGCTTACCAGACCATCGCAGCGCCAACGCACACACAACTTTTCACACTTACACTCATGCTTATTGCTAATTTGGAACAACCAATTATCCTAAGGTGGGAGGAAACCCAAGCAGAAATATCTGAACCCAAGACACGAACAAAGGACCTTCTTGCTGTGAGATGGATATTGTAACCACTACACCACTGTGCCACCCACAAACAACCTGTAAAAATAAAAAAAAATAAAAAAAAAAAACCCCACATGGGCCTTCACCTCCAGCTAGTTGATCTGTTCTGACCTCTCATCATTAACATGTCACTACCCAACCTGGAAGATATAAGCAAGCTGTGCATGGTGATTATCTCTCTTTGATGTGGCACTATTCCCAACAGTCTCTTTGCATCTCCAGTATGCCGGTGTCTGAAGTCTTTTTGCAGAAAAAAAACCTGTTTGAGCTCCAGCGATAGGCTGATAATCCACTTTGAAAAGCCTCTGATTCCAGCAAGCCTACAATTTCAGGGAGTCTAACCTCTATGTTGACAACTGTTAACAAAATTCTTGTGCTGATGCATAGTGTACTCTGTTAGTCTCAACAGTGTCTCAGAAAAGGTCTGGAGGAATTCCCCTGATGTGGTTTCTCTTGTACTCCGATGATATGGTACGGAAAGTAAGATTGGTTATTGCACTGTAAAGAGAGCTTTATTGAGAAATACTGACTTCCAGGATGTTTATTTGTCCTGAGAGTCAGGCTCAGATCTAGAGAACAACCTCAAGCTGTCACGTCATTGCCAGGCACAGACATTTGCTACTAGTAAGCTGTTTATGTTGGACATTGGATCAGGTCTCAGAAGTGATAGCACTTGAGGTCTAGTGTTTTCGCTGCCTAGTTGCAGTACAATTTTTACCACTGCACATCCCGATGCGTCCTAATGACATAACAGATCATGTCCCTTTTCTTGTCTAAACACTACGTCTACAGTGTCTTATTTGATTTTTTCCCCCCTAGATATTAGGCTGACAGCAAGGAAGCACGGGTTCAATTCCCAGGCTCAGACGTTTCTGTGTGGAGTTTGCATGTTCTCCTCATGCTTGTGTGGGTTTCCTCTGGGTATTTTGGTTTCCTCATACAGTCCAAAAACATGCTCAGTTGGTGCATGAGTGTGAATAGTTTTATGTGTTGGCCCTGCAATGATCTAGCGAGCTGTTCAGCATGTACCCTGCCTTCACCCAGAGTTGACCGTGATGGGCGCCAGCCTCCCCACGAACCTAATAGGATTATGTGGTTCAGAACATGAATGAATGAAGGAAAATAAAAAAAATCATGAATACATGATTTGGCTGACAGAAATCCTGGAAGACACTAAGTTTAGCTTTCAGCATTCTCTTCCTGTTCATTACATTTACCAACTTTTTGAAGTTTAGTACAGAATTCAGTGTCATTTTTTTGCTGAACTGTTTAACCCTACTAGGGTTGCAAAGTGGCTGGAGTCTCTTTCAGCCAACTCTGGATGAAGGCAGGGTGCATGCTGAACAGCTCGCCAATCCATTGCAGGGCAATCATTAACACTCATGCTTGGGGCCAATTTGGAACAGCCAGTTAGCCTAATGTGCATGTCTGGGGGAGGAAACCAGAGTACCCAGAGGGGAGAACATGCAAACTCCAGCCAAAAACCAGCAGTAACACCATCACCGATCTTGACACATGAACCCAGGACCGTGCTAACCACTGTGCTGCTGTGCCACCCTATTTTCTGTCAGGCACCTTTTTATTCAAATTTTTCTCGACTCATACACTAACTCTTATCTATTTCCATTAAAAAAAGGAGAATAGTGCTAGCTATGTAGCTTCATAAGCTAGCAGCCTTTCATTTTCTTTTAGTAATAATGGCCTCCAGCCATGCAGATATCGAAATTTGCACTCACACTATTTATTCCTCAGAGAATACATACACTAGCAATAACATTAAGATGGATTTTAAAAGTAGGTGCCTTACGACTCTCTTGCACATGCTCAAGCTGGAGAAAATCCCTGTTGATCGCAAAATTAGAACCTTATTGGGAACAAAAAGCTGATGAAATATTCAACGAATATGCTGTATCAGAGTACAGTATTTATTGTCTGGCACATAGCAGTATATGCTATTGTATTTTTAAGCAGTTTCACATATGTTAAGAAAAAAAAAGTCTGTGGACTGTGTAGTACTAAATTGTGGACTTAGACTATACACCATAATCAGTGGCAGCTGGGGCATGGTTCAAATTCAATTATATTCATAAATAAAGTTCGCTAGCTTACAATCCCACAATTCTCCTGTATTTAATAGAAAGGGCACTTTGTATGAGTTTTTATGTCCAGAAATATTCACATTACAATACATGCTTTGCTAATGTTTGAAAAGTTCCAATAAATCAGTAATTTAATGATTAGAGAGACTGTGCTGCTGAAATGAAAGCTGGTGTCTTAGGTAAAGATAGGTAAAACTAACTACTGTATTTGAATTAGACACTGTAGATGGACAGACAGTTTAGATGAATAAAGGTTCATTGACGGCATTAAAATTATACAGCAGCCAGTCAGCAGAATTACTAGATTTATGTTCACTTCCCATTGGATAACTGGCCTGATATTCAGTCTATGGATTTAGCCATGTGATAGCCTCCAAAAGGATAAATACTAATGTCATGAATCCTGTAGAACCCTGAAAATCAAAGCTGAACTGAAAAAGCTGAAAGCTGTTGTTAAAAGAGGCTGTCTTTCTCACAACTGTATGTGGGTTCAATGCCTTCAGTGGACTGTATAGGTTTCCAGCATCCCACATCTGAGGTTATTGCTTATTTTTCCATTATTTTCTAACTTAATTTTATGTGCTTGGTGATTTTCTTAATCAATTAAATATGACTTTGTGACTGATATCAGTTTTTTCCTGTTGTGTGTAAAACTCAGAAAATATACAGTATTACTAATTTATATGACCTTTAATAAGAATTAAAAGCACTATTTTAAAATATAATGAAACAGTCCTGCCTTTGTCGGTTTCCCCTTAGCGCTCCATAAGTTCTCTCCCACAGTCCAAGGACATGTGGATAAGGTCAACTGCCTATTCTAAATTACCCATAGGTGTTCTGCAGGAAATAGATTTTCATAAAGTATGACTGTCTTATTTCTAAAACATTAATTTTATCCCCTCGTAAAAAAAAAGGGGGAAGAAGCAGTTTTTTTTTGTAAGAAAATAACCTTATTTTAGATATTTTATCTTGCTTCGGTCACTAAAACTGGACATATTTAGAAACTACAATAAAGGCTCCCATTGAGGGGATCACACCAGGTACTACTTAGCCAGTACAAGCATTTGGCAGCCATTTTGCTGAACATAGAGTCATTTCAGCCTTTGGTCCCAAGTTGCTATTTATATAATTTGATGGCGATATATCAAGCAGTTCTTGAGATACAGGTGTGTGCAGCGACACAAAAAAGGATAAATAAATGAATCAGTAAATAAACAAACAAACAGATAAATAAAAAAGCACAAACAAACAAAAGTGAAAACACTACCAGTTATTCTATCGTGGTCGGTAAAAAACTCATATGTTTGCCATCAGTGTGCCATATCAGGGGAACTGGATTTCCTTATTTTAAGAATTCTGACATTTGTGCTTTCTTAATTTACATATAATAAACATAACCAAGTTACCTACAGCCTATGTGTGATCATAAACCAGAACTCTTATTGCATCCCTTACTCACTTACACACTCATTTGCTAAATTGCTTAATTCTTCTAGGGTTGTGGTGAGGCTGGAGCCTATCTTAGCCAACACTGGACAAAGACAGTGTGCAAACTGAATAGTTTGCCAGGCCATTGCTGGGCAGCACACACACAACCATTCACGCTCACACCTAGGGGCAATTTAGAACAGCCAAATAGCATAATGGGTATTTCTTTGGACTGTAAGAGGACACCAGAATTCCGAGGGGAAACCCACGCAAGCTTAAAAGAACATGTACACTCCACACAGAAACACCTGAGCCTATGACTCAAACCCAGGACTTTTTGTCCTGAGGAGGATGTGCTAACCACTACACCACCATGCTGCCTATTACTAGAATCAAGAAAGTTAACAGAAATGATGCGTTTCAAAAAAGAAAAGAAAAGAAAAAAGACTGTGAATTTTAGTCATGTTTTTGAATTCTTTGTTGTGGGCAATGCTTTTTATATTAGAATAAAAAGTAGCTTAGTATTCATTCATAATGTGTGTACATGGTACAGTATGTGTGACATGCATGACTGTACAAATCTATCATTACTCTTTTCTTCATTATTTATTTATGTTGGTATTTCTCTTCTCTGGGTCACTGTTTTTTTTCTTTCCACCATTCAACAATGCTACCTAATTCCATCCATCTTTCATCCTTGTTCCTTAGCTCCTGTCCTTTTCTATATTGCCTTTCACATGCTCTGTCCTGCTCTGCTGCCTGATCCCATTTATCTCCATTAGAAATGCATGAACATTAATACCAGGGAGAATGTTTTCACTGCTCTACAATTCTCATGCTTACTTGAGACAGAGGAAAAGAGTGTAAATAGGATTTCCTGCATTCACTACTATGTATAAGACGATACATTAAGTGATAATATGGAACATATCACTATTCAGGTTTCACAAGACGATATTGATGCAAATCCAGCCCCAATTCTGAAATCGTTGGGACACTGTGTAAAATTTAAACACAAACAGAATGCAATCTGGAAGTGTTCCTGAGCCCACGCAGTGATTTCCATGAGAGAATTGTCCTAACCCTAACCCTAACCCTAACCTGAACATTATGGGCATTCAATATTGATTTTTAGCCTTGTTCCTTATACACAAAGATGCCCCCAGATTCTTTGTATGTTTTGATGATACCATTGTACTGTGGATAATGAGATATTCAAAATCTTTGCAATTTTACTGGGAGGAAGATTATTCTTAAATTGTTCCACAGTTTGTAGTTGTAACACAGTTTGTTGCAGATCGGTGAACCTCTGCCCAGATGCCCTTTTTATACCCAGTCATGTTACGGACCTGTTATCAGTTCACCAAATTAGTTGCAAAATGTTCCTCCAACTGTTTCTTTCTAATACCACTTACTTTTCCAGCCTGCTGTTGCCCCTGTCCCAGCTTTTTTTTTTAAAGATGTAGTGCTGCCATCAAAATAAAATTGAGCTAATACTGTACTTTTCACTGACTCACTCACTCATCTACTTATTCCTATTAGAGTTGCATGAAGGCTGGAGCCTATCTCAGCCGACACTGGGCAAAGGTGGTGTACACACTGAACTGCTCGTCAGACCTTCACAGGGCCATTCACACTCACATCCACACCTTAGGGCAATTTGGAACAGCCAGTTAGCCTAAAGTGCATGTCTTTGGACTGTGAGAGGGGTAGGTACGTACCGTACATATGAACTTTTATAAGCAATGTGTGGGTAAAGATCTGAAGAAAACTCATCCACATTACCCAGAATTCCTTATAGACAAAGTTCTGGTTATCAGGTGGGTCATGTGATTTCAGGTAACCTAATGAGTGAAGTTATGGAAACTGTGATGTGATGGATCATTATAAGTTCTAAATGTAATAACAGCTTATTGATTGCAGTCATAAGCTCAGCTGTCCCTGGACTGGGATGTATTGCAGCGCTGTTGCCTTCTCATTTACTCTTTCGCCCTCTGTGCAGTTTCCCTTAATTCTACTCAGGCTGGTGAAACATTAGTTTACTCCTTTCCTCCAAGCTTTAATTTTCTTCTCAGGTTTTCTCCTGTCAGATGATTAGATCACTGCAAGTTTTATCAGCACACACATGTACAATCTTCATGTATTAGCAAGGTCTTCCACAGACTGGAGGGACTTCACATTTTTTGTAATCCAGTTTTCAAGAAGCCTGATACAGAAAATGAGGAATGCTTTGCGGCGAGATCTGTTGGAAACTATATTAGACAAAATACAGACTGATGACAATAAGAAAAACAAATTGGCGGGGAAGGGGAGGGGGCCCTCAATAAGATATATGGCCACTATGAGCCACCACTGTGCATTGCCAACAGTTCTACATACAGCTGGAATCGAAAGAACATGTGTTTATTTAATTAATTATTTCTTTATTTTCTGAACCGTTTATTTCTAATAAGCTTGTGCCCATCCCAGCTGACTCTGGGAGAGGGCGGGGCACATCCTGGACAGCACGCCAGGCCATTGCAGAAGGAAAAACCATCATTCTCTAAAAGCATTCTTTGAGTGGTTACCAGAGAATGTCATTCAAATGACTCTGATGACTGCTTGATTTTAAAGTTTTATTTGTGACATAGTAACAAAATCACTGCAACATAACATTAAATATACCATTGATTACTTTGCTCTTACATCATCAATACATTACAACACAATATCTATTCTATGGTCTTTTACAACATCTTTTCTATGTTGTCTGCATGAAATGTTTTGTCATTATATTAATGACTTTGTTTTAGTGGGGACGTTAAATGTGACATCCAGGCAATATAAAGCGATGCTGTCACAGCACCTCCGGAAAGTGATGGCACAATGTCGCAGTGACGTTTCAAATAATACTCTGTAGTAGATTCGACAATAACACTCTTCTTGGTATTTCACTGTGTAGGATATTACAGTGTATAACACTGCAAAAATTACAGTACCGTTCTTGCAATGACTTAGTGTTATTCAAGTTTTAGTGGATCCAGGCTTGCACACCTTTACGGCCGGTAAAAGTACGGTAAAGTATGAGTTACCTGGTAAGCCAGCATTAGCATTTTCAGTGCAAACCATCTGCCATACCAGATGTGTAAAAATAATTGTGGAGCTACGGCCCACGTGAGCGGAGCACCATAATCATGAAATATGGCTCCTATACGTCGACTGTACACAAGTATAACCCATCGACTTCTTTTTGGATAGGTGTCCCATGTCCGTATGTCTCTGGGTTGATGCTGATTGGCTGTTATGCATCGCTGGTTGTCAAGGTGAAACCTGCTGAAACCTGTCTGAGCAATCTATATTTTTTATTATCTTTTTGCTTTAATTGTTGTTCTTGTATTTCTATGTAGTTTAACATGAAATGACTTTTTTGTACATTTTAATGGAAATTACTGCATTAGGGAATGCAAGATAGACGCTCATTTTCAAAATGATTGGTAAGCATTATCTCAAGTGTTTAAAAAAGGTAATTTTTTACCAATTTTTAGAAACATTGCCAATCTGCCAGCATTGGGCTCTTGAGTAAACCCATCCCATTATAAGTTACTTTGGATAAAATTGTCATTCATATGAATAAAATCTAATATGTTAAATAACATGCTGCAAGATAACATAAAAATAAGTTGCAAACTTAAGGCATTAGAATATACACATGGACTATATGTAGTTTTGAACACTCTATTATAGATTTATTCCACTCTTCTGGAAGGGCGTTCCAAGTGTGTCTATGGGGATTTGTGCTCATTTAGCCACAAGAGTATCAATAAGGTTAGGCTCTGATGTCAGGAGAGGAGGGCAGGTGTGTAGTCTGCAATTCTGTTCATCACAGGGGTGTTCCCTCCAAGCCCCCTGTGATCATCCACATTAACCTTGGCAAATCACATCTTCATAGACCTTGTGTTGTGCACAGTGGCATTGCCATGATGAAACTCTTCCGTTGTTTCCAGTATACACTGTGTGATTTTGAGGTGTCTGAGATGAAATATGATAAATAGGAAAGAAGTGTGGTGCTCTTTTTGATTGTGGCTCCAAAACAGTAGTCCAACATTGCACTGTGAGTTTAAAGATGACCCATCTGACAGTCTCGCAACCAAACATGAGACAAAAATCTGACAGTGTTGGAAATTTAGAATGAACATTTCACAATGTTACTGCTGCTATGGCAGTTCATTGCCTTGTACCTTGAACAACCCCAGAATAAGAAGAATGTTAGGTTGAAATTTAAACCAAAACTGAAAACAATGACTTGTAGCAAATTGTTGACCTGTAACGCACTCACCAATTCAGTTAAATATTTACTGTCACAAGATTGTGAGCATCTTCATACAGGCATCAAGAACAACAAGAAAACTACACATTAACTGTTTTACTTCAAGAGGTTTATTCATTAATTAATATATTTATTTTTCAAAATAAACCCATGCACATGCAGCAAGTGAAGGAGAATGAAATGAAGAATTTGTTAAGTGTAGGGGTTGGTTCATTCAAAGGCTAATTTGCATACCAATAAATTTCTAGGTGAAGCAGTGAGTTGTGATGTAAGTCCTATTATTATTATTATTATTATTATTATTATTATTATTATTATTATTATTATTATTATTATTATTTCTTATTTCAACACTAGCTTGAGGATATACATTTTTTAATATTTAATATTAATTTGACTTCACCACAGCCCCAACCATTAGCTCAGAGATGTAGCACTTTACGTAAAATAAAGCTGCTTTTTCTCTGCTTTATTCAACTTGACTAGACTTTTTTTGTGTGGAAGCAATCACAGGATAACAACTGGGTCCTTGCTACTCACCCAAGGAACACCTGCTGGATGATTGGCCTTCCCAAGTTCCAGTCCTATTCACGTCATTAGTAGTAGTCAGTCAGTCATTTTCTGAACCGCTTAATCCTAATTAGGGTCGCGGGGCGGCTGGCGCCCATCTCAGCCGACTCTGGGCGAGGG
>JAOUQZ010045308.1:0-10529 GCA_028564935.1 Neosilurus hyrtlii | reverse complement strand
TGTACCCCGCCCTCGCCCAGAGTCGGCTGAGATGGGCGCCAGCCTCCCCGTGACCCTAAGTAGGAATAAGCGGTTCACAAAATGAATGAATGAATGACTTGGTGAATGGTCACTCAGCTTGGCACACTCATGCTACACTTATCAGAGAGTAAAGTACGTCTGTTTGAAGCCAATAAATATCAAGAGTCATGTATTGTGCATCTTGAAATTGGTTTATCAAAGCAACATCCATTTATTTCCCCGACTGCTTAATCGTACTAGGGTCGTGGGGATCTCCGACAATTACAGGCAAAGAGTGTAACACCCTGAACAGCTCATCAGAGGGCAACACTCACACCTAGGGGCAATTTGAAACAGTTAATTAGCCTACTGTGAATGTTTTTGGACCTTGGTAGGAAACCAGAGTACCCGGAGGAGACCCACGCAAACACGGATAGACCACGCAAACTCCACACAGTTTTATTTAATGAGCCTAGTGGCTTATCAATGCCAGAGCTTATCCCCAGTTTCCGTAATGTAAAGTGACAAGGAGTTCAACTCCTTCAGGATGGGATGCTAGTCCATCCCTGGTTACCTTCCCAATATGTATACTGGCACTCATGTGCACTAATATGTATGTCTTTGGATTGTTGGAGGAAACCAGAGTACCCAGAGGAAGCCCACATAAGCAGAGTGTACACTGAAACTTCACTCTTAAAGGCTGCGGTAAACCGTCAGTTTTGAACCCAGAACCTTCATGCTGTGAGGCAACAGTGCTAATCTCTGCACCACTGTACCAATTGCTGTGTTTATATCTCATTTTAAAATTCCTTTTACTGTATCTGTGCCCATTCTTGACTGTTATTTTTATAGGTTTCTCAGAACCATCTCGATTATTTATAAGCTACCACTGACCTTTCATACAAGGCATTTATTTTTTTAATTTTTTTAATAACTCCTTGCTTGTCAACACATCAGCAATATTATTCTGGATTACAAAGGGTGAGAGTTCTCTCTTAACCCACCATATTTTTTCTTAACAGCAAACAACATCCTGTCAAATGCAAGATTAGAGCAAAACTTCAGCAATAATTGGGCAACTGCTAACAATGTCACATTCTGGGCAGTGACTCAACTGGACTCATCCTTTCAGTGTATGCAAGTTAACATAATAACTGCTATGATCAATTGCTTAGCGATGTGCCACTATGTCAAGAGATTTGAATATGTTAACGGCTCATTTGTGATGCCAATATGCATGTCATCAAGGGGCATATGCTAGAATTATGGCATACGCTCATTCAGCAAAGTGCGTCCATGATTGTCATTTTTCAACCCTGGTTATAATAAAAACACCATCAAAGCCAAGAAATATCAACACTTATGTATAATGCATCTTGTAATTCATCATCATCATCATTTCCTAAACCGCTTAATCCTAATTAGGGTCGCGGGGAGGCTGGCGCCCATCTTAGCCGACTCTGGGCGAGGGCAGGGTACACCCTGGACAGCTCGCCAGGCCATCGCAGGGCCCATCTTGGAATTTGTTTATCAAAACAACATTAATTTATTCATTTTTTAATTATCCCAACTGCTTAATCTTACTAGGGTCGCGGGGAGGCTGGAGCCTATCTTAGCCAATTCCAGGCAAGGAGGGGTACACCCTGAACAGCAGGGTAAACAACCAGACCATCACAGGGTCAACACACACACACACACAGCCATTCACATTCATACTTAGGGGCAAATTGGAACAGCCAATAAGCCTAATATGCATGTCTTTGGACTATAGCAGAAAACTAGAGTACCTGGAGGAAACCCACACAAGCATGCAAACTCCACACAAATAAACCCTTGCCGAGCCCAGGAATTGAACCCAGGACACTGTAAGGTGGACGTGCTAACTGCTACACCAACATGCCACCCTGTTGTCTTTTATTACAAGCATCAAATGCTTACAAGGTGCATTTTCAGCCCTGAGATCGATTTATTGATTGATTGATGGATGTATGGTATGGTGGTGTAGTGGTCAATCCTTCCACATGAGAGCAACAAGCTCCTGGGTTTGAGTCCCATACTCTGGTTTCCTCCCACAGGAAGGAAGACATGCATCAGGCTACTTGGATAATCTTGATTGCCTCTAGGTGTAAGTGAGACGGTGAGTGCTTGTCCTGATGTATGTGTTGCCCTTCATTGGTTTGTTGAGCTGTTCAGGGTGTACCCCTCCTTTGCCTGGAGGTCATGACCCTGAAAAAAAAAATTAACACAGTTTGAAAAATTCATTCATTCATTCATTTTCTAAACCGCTTAATCCTAATTAGGGTCGTTTGGAGGCTGGCGCCCATCTCAGCCGACTCTGGGCAAGGGCAGGGTACAACCTGGACAACTTGCCAGACCATTGCAGGGCCAACAAACATACAACTATTTACACTTACACTCACAGCTAGGGGTGATTCGGAACAGCCAATCATCCTACTGTTCATGTTTTTGGCCTGTAGGAGGAAACTGAAGTACCCGGAGGAAACCCACGCAAGCCGAGCCTGGGAATCAAACCCAGCCCTTCTTGCTGAAAGACGAATCTGCTGCGCCATTGTGCCACCAGCATAGAATGAGCAAAATCTAAGAATGTTATTAACTAGCATTTAACGCTAATCCAATGAGGACATTCTTCTTCTTCTTCCTCTTCCTCTTCCTGCTCTTCACGATTGTGGAATCACTCAATAAACTACAGCAAGTGAGCTGACTAGAGGAACTTCTAAACTTTACAGGATAACACATATAGTTTGCTTGTTTAACACTTGGGGTTTGGAAACAGTTGAATGGAAGTGTACAGTTGCCTTATTAAGGGCTCTTGCTCGACTCACCATCAAGGCAGGCAGAGTTGTCAATAACAGGGGTGAACAGGGTTATCACAGGCGAATCTGCACTCACAGACAAGCAAAACAGGCCAGTGAGGTTAAGAAGCTGATTAGAGCGACTGACAGAGACAAAGAAAGAAAAAGAGATATCTATGGTACGTGTAACGGTCTTAAGAGCTTCTGACGTCTGTGGCAACAAATCCATCCCTGCTGAGCATCGCTTTTTAACATAAGACATTATTCAGTGCTGATTGTTTAAATGCATCCCAGGACTAAGCAGTGCAGGAGGGTACAGCAAATTAACAGCATTTTAAATCTCTGTATATTTAACTATTACACACCGAAGGTGAGGAGGACTGACATGTCGAGCCACTGAGCCTAAGGTGTATATAACAAATAATAGCATTCCTGCGTGTTATATACTAAATTAGCTTTTTTTGCCATATTACACCCAAGTGCGGCGGAATAGTGGTGTAGTGGTTAGCATGGTTAGCATGTTTGCCTCATTGTATTGGACTGGTGAGCTGTGTAGGGAGTGCCCCGCCTTCGCCCAGAGTCGCTGAGATAGAATTCAGCTTCCCCGTGACTCCAGTATGATTAGGTGGTTCAGCAGATGAATGATAAATTACACATTTTCATTATTTTATTCATTTTCTAAACCGCTTAATCCGAATTAGGGTTGCGGGGAGGCTGCTGGCCATCTCAGACGACTCTGGGCGAAAGCAGGGTACACCCTAAACAACTCGCCAGGCTATCACAGGCCCAACACACCCATTCATACTCACATACAACTAGGGGCGAATTAGGACAGCCAATTAGCCTACTGTGCATGTTTTTGAACTGCGGGAGGAAACCGGAGTACCCGGAGGAAACCCATGCAAGCACATGGAGAACGTGTAAACTCCACACAGAAGCGTCCTGAGCCCGGGAATTGAGCGGACATGCTAATTACTGCGCCGCCGTGCCGCCCTTCTTCCACATTTTGTTTTTATTTATCTTGTTCAGTTCTTACAGACAGTTGCTGTTAACAGTCGCATGACTGACAGTTCTCGGGGAACAGATGATGTAGTGCGTGAGCCCGAAGACTGCTACATCTGCAAAACTACAGAATGTAAGGAACAACAGGTGCAAAGGCCACACCTCCATTTTCAGATTGACAAGTACATAGACCACACCTCCTTCTTTGGGGTTGACATTTCTAACGAAAAGCTAGCAATGTAAAACAATGTGTGTGTGTTACTTTAATACAGAACCACAGTATATTTAGCTTTGAGTTATGTAACCCACCTGACACTCTTTAAATCTTGCATTTCCTCACATTGTAACTTTCCCTGTCAAGTGTTTCAACAGGCCTCAGTGTTCACACTCCATAACTGAATTCCAAATCCTAACTTAGCATGACAGTCAGAGATTTTTCCACAGATTTTGTCACATCTCAGCGAGATGTCTTTTTTTTTTTATTTATTTTTTTTTTTTCTTCTTTTTTTTTTTGGTGTCACTGTTCCCACTTGAGGATTGTGACATATCAGAAAATAATCCCTGTATCTTAGGAATGACAAGAAGCAGGAGCTGCCATTTCAGAGCATTTTTTAAAACTTCCTCTCACTGCGATAGTTCAGGCATAACAAACACAGGATATGATTGTGATTGCCGAATCCCATCTGAGACAAAGAAGACAGTGTAAAACTGTGGATGTGACTGATATACAGCTGACTCATTTGCTTTACTGAAGCAGTCGACTTTCGTGCAGAATGTTTGCTGTCAAGCAATTTTGAGGCAGTGTCTCATTCTGAGGACAGAGGACAAAAACAATCATTAAAAATGGGCTGAGATGGGCATGTAGGGGCTAAAACGTCCATTTTGCAACAGGAAGGTCCTGGGTTCAAGTTGGAGTCCTGAGGGTGTTTCTCTGTGGAGTTTGCATGTTCTCCCTATGTTTGTGTGGGTTTCCCCTGGGTACTCAGGTTTCCTTCCACAGTTCTAAGACATGCATATTAGGCTAATTGTCTATCCAAAATTGCCCCATAGTGTGAGTGTGTGAATGGTTGCATGTGTGTTACCCTGCGATGGACTCACAAGCTGTTCAGATTGTACCCTGCCTTCAACCAGAGTCGGCTGAGATAGGCCCCAGGCTCCCCGTTTTCCAAGTTTCAGGATCAGGATTCAGGAGTTTAGTGGAGGCTGAATGCATGGAGAGAGCTTTGCATATTTTTAAACAGTGTTTACCCAGTTTTACATAGTATTATTACAACTTTAACATGCATAAGTTTATTATTATTTCACCAGCACAAATCATAGTACATTTAAAATAAATTGTTCTGCCATTGTTCTGTCATGTCATCTCTTACTTTAGCCAAGATCACTACAGTGACCATTCATTCATTTTCTGAACCGCTTAATCCTAATTCGGGTCATGGGGAGGCTGGCGCCCATCTCAGCCAACTCTGGGCGAGAGCAGCGTACACCCTGGACAGCTCGCCAGGACACCACAGGGCAGAAACATGCCTCTCACCATAGACAGTGAGAGACATGGCCGGCCTTTGATAACCCAGTTAGCTGCATTGGGGGGACAGCAGTGACAACTTAGTGTTAGTGGGGCTTGAACCCCAGACCTTCAGATTGATAAGCCAGCACTGGGCCACCGAGCCACCACTGCCCCCTTACAGAGACCAATCACACTGATTAATGCTCCCTATTTTTCAATATCAGTCATTGGCCCGGATTCTGGATACCAATCATTGACAAGTGGAGCTATGGCGACTTCTGAAACATCTGAAAATGTGAGAAATGCGAGCCGCCTCCTGATGAGAGTAAAAAGGTCTTGACTACAAAGTGAGCCCCAATAAATAAATACAAAAAAAAAAAAAAAGTTATAAATTATTTTGCATCATGTGGACAGTGTTGTAAATATTATTATTTTATAATTTATGGCTGTATTGTGTGGGCAATAACTGGACCTGTGCATATCGCCCTCCAAGTTAGCCATTAGCCAGCTGTACTCTGTGCTGTAATCTTTAGCAGGTTCCACAGTAAAGGAAACAAGCAGAAAACAACCTTTTTTGAGTGTGTGTGGAGGCAGGATGCATGAACTAATTGAGCAGTTTATTATGGACTGGGAACCCAAGAGATACAGGAAACAATACACAAACTAAAACATGTAGCAGCTAACAAAGCACAGACTATAAACAAAATGAGCATGTAGCAAAGAAAACACCAAGAAGGGAATATAATGAAACTGGAAAGCTAGAACACAACAAAGAAAACCAAGGCTGAAGCCATGACGGCCGCTGAAAGCGTTAAGCTCCACCCATCGCCCATAAAGCCAGAGTTTAAACCCACCTCCTAATTCCGCCCATGCAATTTAAATTAGTTGTGGCACTGTGATGCTACCGGAGCCCTCACAAACACAAATAACACTCCTTGTTAAGAAGCGGGCCAGAAACAGCATATGAAAGGAATTAAATCTGGCCACTGTCTTTAAAATGCCATATAATAAATAGCTTTCTTCATACAGACCTCACACTCAGTTCTATTCTCAGAGCTCCTGCTTGGCGGTGTTGTGATTTATAGTTGAAATAAGACTCAGAGACAGGCGGCCTGTTCAAATTGTTTATTTACCTTAACTTTAAAGGGCCCCATTTACTTTCCAGGTACATTAAATAAACATGAAATGAGGTGCTATCACTTGGAAATAAAATTTAATCGGCTACAATGTCCTATATAATAAAGCGCTCTGATATTTCTGTATGCAAGTCTTAATGACCCCTGTACTGGGTGTTATGATATTAATAACTGAAAACACTGAAACAATCAGTACGTTATACATTAACTTCAGACATGTAGTATGTATTGTGTGTGTATCTGTGTGTGTGAGAAAGAGAAAGAGAGATAGTTTGCAAAACTATTGGTCCTGCGATGGCCTGGCAAGCTGTTCAGGGTGTACCCGGCCTTCGCCCAGAGTTGGGGGAGATAGGCGCCAGCCTTTTCACGACCCTAATTGGGAATAAGTGGCTTAGAAAATAAATGAATGAGCTCTGCGTTTACATTTGATATGTCTTAGTATGTGAGACCAAGACTTTAGAAACCACCTAGTGGCCTAAAACAACCTGGATATTATAGAGGAAGGAGCGTTTTTGCTAAGAACCCAAGCACTGGACAATGATTTCCATAGATCGCATAAGGGTAGTTAGATTCAAATCTGTGTGTGCTCACTTATATGCATTTTATGGTCATTGGAGTCAATCAGCGGGAGCAAATTCCTCTTCTACTCATTTAAATAAAAAATAAATGAATACAATTATTAGCAGGATTAAAAAAGTCCCCCAGTGCAGATAACGGGGTTATCAAAGGCCGGCCATGTCTCTCACTGTCTGTGGGCATGTAAAAGAACCATTGCTGTCCCTCGTAAAGAGTAAGCTGCATTCCCATCAGCGTGTTTCTGCCCTGTGATGTCCTGGTGAGCTGTCCAGGGTGTACAGAGTCGGTTGAGATAGGCTCCAGCCTCCCTGTGACCCTAAATAGGATTAAACGGTTCAGAAAATGTATGAAATAAATGAATGAGATAAAATGGTGATTAAACACATCTGTATGTGTTGTTTAAGGAACATAATTAACTTTAGGCTGGTAACAGTGACTCTTCGTCATGTTGGGCTTCATCAGGTCACTTCATTTTTGATCTATTTACTTATAACAAGGTTTTAATTCCTAACCGCATGATAATCTGATCTCCTAAATCACTTCATTTCTACTCAGAAAGAGATGTGATCTCGTAAGGGGAGATGGAACACTGAAACTAGCACATCCATGTTGTGAACAATCAAAGTTCTTTATCCTGCATTGTTCCACTGGGCTTCCGCTCGCTGCAAGAGTCGAAATGGCTTTGACATGAAAGTGGAAAAAAAAGTAAGCCCACACCTGTCACGACTTCCTCAGAACACCCACCATATTCTCATTAGGGGCAAACCTCTGCTGCTCCCACAAGTTTCTCTCTTCATCCTCCTCACTCCATCCCTCAGAGCCCTACAATACTTCCTCCATCCTCTTTGTAAAACTCTCCTCCTTCTACTTGGCTGGCTGAGCTGGAAGGACGAAGATCTATCTTTATCATGAATGGCGTAGGATGCTTCCTGTTGCTGCTTTACGATTAGGTAATAAAACGGAAATGGATTTGTCTTGATTCTCTTGGATAAGAAAGATTTCTCAAAGGGGTTTTTTTGGATGTGACTTGGAAGTTGTCAAACAGTATCGGATTGTTTGTGCTGGACGACCTGGGAAGCGCATGGGTTTTTAGTTTGGTGCATCAGTTTCGAGGCTGTAAACGTGGCTCATTTTAGCCAGGTAGCTTGTATACAGCACTACTTTAACCAGTACAATATCATCACATTTATGTTATACCTGAGCAGCATGGTGACATAGTTTTTAGCATTTTAGCATGTCTGCCATAGAGCAAACAGATCCTCAGTTCGAGTCCTTAGATTGGGACGTATGTTTCTTCCCCTGCTTTAATAGGTTTCCTCAGGGTACTCTGGTTTCCATCCAAAATCAAAAAAAAAAAAAAAGGTATTGTGACTTCATATCTCATTCACAAAGGGTTACCCTGGGTTTACACTGGGGCACAATGCCTGTGATCTCCGCGATTCAAAAAAGCGTACAGCTCCACGATTTATGAGCACGCTTGGAGCACAATTGGGGTATATAAACGAGGCAGGGTGCAGCCAAAGGATGAAGAAATTATGTTGCCAAGTTCATCAAGATCCCCTGTGATGTCACATCAAGGTCCGTTATGCTCTGTTAAGATCCATTAAGGTCTGTAATAATAAACATCGTAATAATAATCCTAGGAAAATTTTTCCACGATATGCGTGATCACCACGATTCCACTAAGTTCCGTCAAGATCATCACGATACAATCCCATGACACCCCGCCCCCACCAATTCACGATTCTCTCAGATTAAACATTAAATTTTAGTCTTCTAGACTGCGGCAGACTTATAAAGACGCGAGAAAGAAAAGCCAGATAGATCTACAGCATATAAATAAACTCTAACACATGCACCACCTCACAAAACACAAGCCCCACACCGGGGTATTACATACACATACTAACAAGACATGATGAAATTATCAAGGAGCAGGTGTTGGGAATAATCAAGGCAGGTGAACATAGCAGAGTTGAATAAAAACACAAAATGAAGACAGAGTGATTATAAATGTTAGACTCATCATCATCACTCTTTAGATTTTTACTGGAACCATTTTAAATCACAGCTGAAACACCAACAATTGCCGATTAATCCTAATTAGGGTCGTGGGGAGGCCGGCGCCCATGTCAGCTGACTCTGGGTAAAAACAGGGTACACCCTGGACAGCTGGCCAGACTATTGCAGGGCCAACACACACACCCATTCTCACACACACACACACACACTCACACACACACTAGGGGCGATTTGCCCACTAGGGGAACAGCCAATTAGCCTAATGTGCATGACTTTGAATTGTGGGAGGAAACTTGAGTACCCATAGGAAACCCACGCATGCATGGGGAGAACATGCAAGCTCCATACAGAAACGCCCGAGCCCGGGAATTGTACAGAGGCCTTCTCGCGGTGAGGTGGACATGCTAACCACTTTTTTCTGTACTCCATTTTCACCCATCACCACATTTCTCCACAACTATACATTCCTAAAAGTCACATGGAGACTCAGAGAGGATCAAAGCTTCAAGGAGTCAATGAAGGTGTCAAACACTCTTTAACTTCAACCCACATGACAACAGGAATAAGATGTATGCGTACTTGTATATAATACACAGGAATGGTGTGATCTGATTGGTCCACTATCTTAGGATTAAAAAACATTATTCTGAGTGGATAATGCTTGAATCAAATCGACAGACACTCACAGTTTGTCAGGGTCTCTTGGAGTCCTCATTATCACATTTTAAAATGTCAAACTAAAGCATAAAAATCCTAAAAAATTTAGTATACTTCTGTAGTGTTTTCATGTAGTATATTATAAAACACTGTTAAAGCGCATGCTTATGTTTGGTCAACATCAACGGCATCTAGCAGACACCCTTATCCTTAACCAAGCCCTTATCCTACATTCATTATTCTTATACAATTAAGCGTTAAGGGCCTTGCTCAAGGACCCAACAGTGGCAACTTGGCAGTACTGGGGCTTTAACCCCCAACTTTCAGATCAGTGATCCAGAGCCTTAACCACTGAGCCACCACTGCAGGAGGCTACAAGCAGACTTTTGCTCAGAGCACATTAATCTCACCTGACTTGCCTCTGGATTGGTTAAAATATGTGAAATGAAGTATAAAATCTCATTTTAGTTTGCTTTTCTTTATGTTTCTATGTAGTTTATACTAGAACTCTTAAAGTGAGGTAGAGAGATGCTGTTAAGCAACTAGGTGGCAAGGTGGGTGCAGTAGTTAGCACATCTGCCTCATAGGAAGGAAATTCTGGGTTCGTGTCCTGGGCTCGGGTGTTTCTGTGTGGAGTTTGCAAGTTCTCCCCATGCTTGCTTGGGTTTTCTCCAAGTACTTTAGTTTCCTCCCACAGTCCAAAGACATGCACATTAAAAGAATTGGCTATTCCATATAAACTCACCGGCCACTTTATTAGGTACACCTGTCCAACTGCTCATTAACACTTAATTTCTAATCAGCCAATCACATGGC
>JAOUQZ010045307.1:0-10531 GCA_028564935.1 Neosilurus hyrtlii | reverse complement strand
ACACACACACACACACACACACACACACACACACATATATATATATATATATATATATATATATACACACACACACATATATGTAAATATAAAATGCTTAGTTCAGCAGAAACTTCTTGATGGCATTATTTTTACATATTTTATCTCTCAGTTGCAATAGATTAATAGATAGATGGATTGTTTTTATATAAAGTATTAGCCCTGTTATCTTACTGCAAGGGTTTTAACCTCATGGCTAACTGGGGCCTTTCACTGCTTGGCTTTTTTCTACACTTCAAAGCCATGCAGCTGGCAACTGTAAATTGCCCATAGAGGTGAATATTCATATAAATGGTTGTTTGTGTCTGTTTTACCACTGAAATACTTCACTGTCCTGTGCAGGGTTTATTCCACTTCTAACATAAAATTAGCTGGGATTGACTCCACCTCCCCCTGCCAGTCAAGCTATTTAGATAATCAATGGATTTTGTGAACATAACAAAGAAACATAAAAAAAAAAAATCTAATAAATTATTGTAGAATCAACACAATGACATTATATAACAACACAAAGGCTTAACAACATCACTGGTGTGCATTTGTGTGTGTGTGTGTGCATGTGTGTGTGCATGCATGCGTTTGTGTATTGGTGTGTTTTTGCGTGGGTGAGTGGGTGGGTGGGTGCACAGACTCATGACTGCTTTGGTAAGTGGAATTGCGTGTGGACGTGTCATGAGGATGATCCTTACAATTGAAGTGTGGTGGAAACAAAAGAGGATAATCAGAACTTATTTGGTTATTTTGATGCTTACTGTCAAAAATGGAACAACAAGTATGTCCTCAACTTTTTAATTTCCTTTTGAAAACCATAACCCTTGCATTAACCTGTGATTACACACAGAAAATATTGCCAAGTAGGTGCTGAAAAAAATTCTCTTGCATAAACAAAGTGTCACAATATGTCTTGGGAAATCCTGCAGATGACCCTGTGGTCATAGGGAAATGCTTAACACACAGTTACAAAAGATAAACAAACATGAACATTTCAGATATTTGTAATGTGGAAGTTGGCAGGGTTTTTTTTGTTGTTGTTGTTGCTAAAATGGGTTTACCCTGAAAAATTTGCATCTTAAGGGGAAAAAAAATATGCTTTTTGTCATTAAAATATTTTCTTTCTGTCCTTTTTCTGTCTATGTATTCTTTGTATATTTTATTACAGGATTTTGTGAGTGCTGTGCATTACTTTGTGGTGAGGGAGTATATATCTCAGTTGATGAAGAATAACTACTCATGCCAAAACAGGAAGAATGATAAAGCTGCAGCCAAAATAGGAGAGCAGTGGAATGAACTCTCTGAGCTCTTTCAGGAAATGGTAAAGCAAGCAAATTTTCTTTCTTGATGTTTCATATTAATTTGATTTAGTAAAGCATCTGAATATAGTAACCAATATTAGCATATACTACACAATAATGGCACTAGTATCTAGGGGTTAAAATCATAATTCAAAGGGAATAATGTATGAATTAAAATGGGTATCGTTATCAACAAAATGGAAAACAATTATATTATTTTAGCTTGTTCATCTTATGTTTTTGTGTAGTATATGCCCGAAATGTGTTTAAAAGCACTGTTTTAATGGATGCTTTTCTGATGTTTCAGTTTTGTATATACAAACTATAACACATTTCTCTCATCTCAAAAATCCCAGCATTTACCTGACCATGATCAGAATTCATCTGAAAGCATGGGTCAAAGACTCTAATTGTAAAAAATTGATAGCGGAGCATGTCTATGCTTAAAAGTGAAATTTTCACACACATAATGTGACAGGAACTCACACTGGACAAATATATGGCCATAATAGACTAGTTGTGAGTGATGATGATGATGATGATGATGATGATGATGATGATGATGATGATAAATAAATAGATAGATAGATAAATAGATAGATAGATAGATAGATAGATAGATAGATAGATAGATAAATGAAAGAAAGAAAGAAAGAAAGAAAGAAAGGGCTTCAGTGTGTTAGGGAACACAGCGGTTGGACTCTGGATTAATGGAAAAAAGTTATGTGGATTGATTATTTCTGAGTTACACTGTAACAGCTGCGATGGCCTGCCGAGCTGTCAAGGTGTACTCTGGACTTGCCCTAAGTCAGCTGAGATGGGCGCCAGCCTTCCCACTACACTAATTAGGATTGGGCGGTTCAGAAAATGAATAATTGAATGAATGAGTGAACCCTATAGCAGAATGGGCATATCAAGGTAAGAATGGAAGCCCACAATTGTACTCATCATGACCAATTGACTATGTGAACGTAGTGAATGATTCAATTATCTCATCACAAGGCAGGATACAGGGACATACCAAGTTAGGTTATATGTCCCCCAGATTTTTGCTATGGTCTCTCTCTACAGGTGGCTTCAGTCAAAATGTTGCTTTTAAATATCTTCTAACCAATAGTTTAATTCCTTTATAATTCCATTTCCTATAATTAAGTTTATTTTATATATATATATATATATATATATATATATATATATATTTATATATTTATATATATTTATATTTATATTTATATATATAGTGGATGTTGTCGCTATGTGGAGGAGTTGTACAGTTTAATGGCCACATGTAGGAATTATTTTCTGTGTTGTTCAGTGGAGCATTTAGGTGGTATTAGTCTCTTACTGAACGTGCTCCTGTGACTGATCAGCAAGTTGTGAAGCAGGTGGGAGGTATTGTTCAATATTGTCTTTTTTTGGACAACATTCGCTTTTCCGACACTACCGTCAGAGAGTCCAGCTCCATCCCCACAATGTTACTGGCCTTGCGGGTCAGTTTGTTCAGTCTGTTTGCATCTGCAACCTTCAGCCTGCTGCATCAGCATGCAACAGCATAGAGAATAGCGCTGGCCACAACAGACTCATAAAATATCCTGAGCAGTGTCCAGCAGATGTTAAATGACCTTTGGCACCTTAAAAAATAGAGACAGCTCTGGCCCTTTTTTTTAAAGGGCCATAGTATTTTTAACCCAGTCCAGTTTATTGTCAATATGAACTCCAAGGTATTTGTAATCCTCCTCCATTATCCACATCATGGAGAGAAACAGGGGCCACTGGTGTTTTGGATCTCCTAAAATCCACAATCAGTTCCTTGGTCTTTGTCACATTAAGCTGCAGATGATTCTACGTATACCATGTGACGAAGGAACTCACAGCAGTCCGATATTCTGTTTCATCACCTCCACTGATACATCCAACTACTGCAGTCATCACAATAGCCTAAGAAAGTTATAAACATGTGCTGTCATTGACTTACCCTAGGGCATAGAGAGGGTAATACCATTGGCCCTATTGCAAACATTCTTTTGTTCTTTACCAATGTGGCTGTAATGTCCAATGTAGAAACGTTTTTGTATTGCCAATGTGGGTAACAATGAGCATGGTTTAAATGACCACAGACCATTAAAAAGCTGAGTAAAATATACCATATGCATGACAGAATCATCTGTGTTATGGGAATTTTAAGAGAAGCTCAGATAAATAAATTAATATTGCTAAGATGTTTTATTAGAAGTGGATGTGTATTTGGAAATTAGTTGGAGATCAGTTTTGGCAAAAAATAAAGAGAAAACTGCTTTTGAGGGTGGGAAAAGGTAACTACATGACTGTAGTATAAATGTGCCCCACAGAAATTTCCAAAGCACTCCCAGCAAAGGCAGGCTGCATCCGGCCCCTCTTAATGGCACTGGCCTTTTTCAGGACAACAATACCAGGATTCATTGTGTCAAATTGTGAAAGATTGGTTCAGGAAGTACACAGTATAATTTTCACACATGAATTGGCAACACGGAGTCCTGACCTAAACTCCTGTGAAAGTCTTTGGGATGTGCTTGATAAGACTCTACTCTAAGTTGTTCAACTAGTCCTTCATCAATACAAGATCTGCAGCAAAAAATTATTGCAAGAAAAAAAAATCCAACCTAAAGGTAGTCTAATAAGATATGCAACTTTTTTGCTAGGCAGTGTCATTCTTATGAAGTCTTGGTAAAAGCTTTGCATTTAATGAGCAATTGTTTCACTCTTTTTTGTATAGCATATGAATAAACTTCACATTCACAGTTCACATTTTTACTGGCTTGTTCTTGATTAGTGGCAGAAAAAAAAGCATTAAGCTAGTTCGTCACTTTCATATCTCCGAGCAGATTCATATATTTTACATTTTTGAATGGTAATAGGAAGTTTAATCCTTTCCAGCAGTGCCCTTATTTTAGCTTACATCATTTGATACTCTTGCAACAACTATAAGCATCTCCAGAAATATTATTTCACATTTTATACTTTCACATTTAAACACATTTTTGTCCATGATCCATGTTACATTACCAAGGCAGTTAGATCAGCTTTTCTTGTGGTTGAAGCAAACTGGAATTCTTGATTTCAAATTATAACACTATTGATCAGAAGGCAACATGAGCTTTTTAATTTTTTATTAATACATTTGCTTTTTTCTTATAATGTTTGCCATAGTTGAACATATGTACTTGGAAGAAGAAGAAAAAACCTACAATCACAATAAAAAAAAAAAAACTTATCAGTGCAGTTTAATAAAAACAGCTTTTCCAGGCAGTCCTCAAACATCCCACACCATGCAATTTCCCAGAGGTTTGCTGAACTTATTTAACAACTTGCTTCCTTCCTCTCCAGAAAACATCTCTGGCCCTACTTTGTGTTTGGGGTCAGTGGTAATTATAAATAAAGGACTTATTTCCTACATTATCTTGTTATTATTTCTCAACAGAATTCTGTTCAACACTGGCTGTATCCAGCTGGGGACCACATGCAAAAGATCATTGGAGAGAGAAAAGAAAATGAAATAAAGAATTACCTACCACAGTTACTTGACGATTATCCAGATTTCACGTAAGATATTTTTAATATAGCCTCACAGCTGTCACCACCAACAAGAGTTAAATGATTGAAGTCAAATAGCAAGTGGAAAGAAAATTTTACTTCACTTTATATTTTATTCACGAAAAATATAATATATTTATTTGTGATGACCAAATGATTCACAGCTTTTTTTTATTAAGGAAGCTACATATTAGCTCAGGTAATCTGCGTTTTTGTTCCAAGAAATGTGTGCAAGACCTTAATGAGTCACACTTACTTATCATAAATGGTATTGTCATACACATAGGCCTACAGGAAATTGTGGAGGAAAGGATTTTGGAAAAGAGGGGAGATGGAATTTCCATTTTTGTTCCCAGAAACTTTAGGATTTATGTTAACGCTGAAGCTACTGTACCTCTATCAATACCAATTCAGTTAAATTCTGTTTTATTTCATTCTTTCAATTTTTGTGTGTGTGATTTATAATTTTATTAGCAAATACATTGCACTTGTTAAGATAATTGTTAAAAAAACAAGTCATACCTCTCTTCTCAAGACAGGCATTGTCTTCTCATTTACGCTGGGTTTACACTGGGGCACGATGTCCACAATCTCCACAATTTGAGACAATCGTGATGAGCATGGGGGGTCGTGGGATCGAATTGTGATGACCTTGAGGGAGCCTAATGGAATTGTAATGATTTTGAGGGAACTTGGTGGAATGGTGATGATCATGGTGATTGTGACATAACTTTTCACTGTCAAAAATGCTGCTACGATTATTACAATTTATTACAATTTAACACCGACTGTAATAAAATGTAGGAATTGTAGTAGAGCGTAATAAAGCTAACAGACCTTAACAGAGCGTAACAGACCTTTTGCGCAATCGTAGGGGAACTTGAAAACACTCTTCCATTACGTTTCATCTCTTGGATGCACCCTTCCTTCTTTATTTACCCCAGCCTTGTGCCAAATGTGGTCATAAATCGTGGAGCTCCACACTCTTTTGAATTGCAGAGTAATTCCAGTGTAAACCCAGGAAGAGATTACTGTAATTCACTGGTTCTTTAAGGTCAGGCAGTCATGCTCAACCAGCTACAGTTAGTTCAGTATTTTGCTTGTCTTTTTTACGTGGTGCAAAGAAGAGGGACCATATTACTCCAGTCTTCACTTCCCTCCATTTGCCCTCAGCTCAGTCTATTATTCATCACATGACACGTTTGACCTTGTCTCATGTTGCTTTAATACCTTATATAATACATGTATTGTTAATGATCTATCCAAAGCACTTTGGTTAGCAACGGAATGTGGAACCTAAACTGTCATGGAAGCCTCTGTCATGGTTAAAACATTCATTTTCTGTACCGCTTAATCCTAATTAGGGTCACAGCCTACTCTTGACGAAAATCAGCAATGGTTCTTTTACATGCCTCTCACCATAGACAGTGAGAGACATGGGCGGCATTTGATAACCCAGTTAGCTGCACCGGGGGGACAGCAGTGAGAACCCGTTGATAGTGGGGCTTGAACCCCTGACCTGTAGGTCAGTAATCCATATTTCCATGAAGTGTATACAAGGATTCTGAATTAGTAGAAAATGACACAGTTAGCTTCACAGCACTTGGTTCTGCCCAGAGTGGAGCTTACCTGAGCTGCCTATAAACCAAAAACATCTCATTTTTTGTTCTTTTTTCCATTCAGTGACATACACCTCACCTTGTGTGCATAATTGTTAGTTATTACCCAGATAATGTACCAATCACATTTCACTATTTCCACGTAGTATGTACTAATTGTAACTGTACAACCATCAGCCAAAACAATAAAACATCTTCTTTTTTTTTCATAACCCTTGAACCTTTTCACATTTTGTCATGTTACAACCACAAGTGTAAATGTATTCATTGGGATTTTATGTGATAGACCAACACAATGCATCGCATACTTTCCAAGTGAAAGAAAAATGATGCATGATTTTCAGGTTTAATATAAAAATAAAAATCTGAACAGTGTGGCATGCATTTGTATTCAGATCCACACCCATGATGCATTAAGCATCCCCACAGCATGATGCTGCCTCCACCATGTTTGGTGTGTTCAGGGTAATGTGCCCTGGTAGTTTTCCAGCACACATATTGTTTGCATTTAAGGAAAAAGTAAAATTTTGGTCTCATCTGACCAGAGCACCTTCCTCCACATGTTTGCTGTGTCCTCCACATAACACATGGCTTTTTTCAACAACATCTTTCTTTTTGCCACTTTTCCATAAAGGCCAGATTTGTGGAGTGCACGACTAATAGTTCTCCTAGATTCTCACCCATGAGCTGTAAATCTCCTAGCAGTTACCATGAGTCTCTTTGACTGCTTCTCTGATCAATGCTCTCCTTGCCTGGCCAGTAAGTTCTTGGTCTTGGTAGGTCTGCAGTTGTGCCATACTGTTTCCATTTTCAGATGATTTAATGAACAGTGCTCCATAAGATGTTTAACATTTGGGATATTTTCTTTTATAGCTTAACTCTATTTTAAAGGTCTCCACAACTTTATTCCTGAAACATCTGTTGTGTTCCTTAGGCTTTGTTCGCTAATGTTCTCTAACAAACCTCTTTCACAGAACAGCTGTATTTATACTGAGATTAGATTACACACAGGTGGATTCTACGTAGGTGACTTCTGAAGGCAATTGGTCACACTTAATATTATTCAGGAGTATCAAAGTAAAGGGGGCTTTACAAGTGCATGCCACACTTCTCAGATTTTTATATTTCAAAACTTTTTATATCCATCTATCATTTTCCTTTCACTTCACAATTATGCACCACTTTGTGTTGGTCTATCACACAAAAGCCCATTGAAATACATTTAGGGGTCTGAATACTTTTGCAAGTCACTATAAATATAAACAAATGTTTATGTTTAAATATTTATCTGAAAGAAATGAGATCTAACCCAGAATCTTTTTACCATTTCTAGCCAAAATCATCTCTCGGCAGTATTGTTTTTTCGTGGTGTAAAACGGGGCAGGCAGAGACAGATGATTCTACGGGAGCTTTCTGACCTGAAGCAACATGCCAGGAATGCTGGGAGTGCACAACATGCATTATTTAATGAGATGGAGGCAGCAGTACACACAAATTGTCTCTTCAATATGCCCTTTTGTTGATTCCAATAGTTGTCTCTTTTCAAGACAGAGATCTAGGCTTTAACATGCTTGGTGCTGCCATGTGGGAAAAGAGCCATATATTTTAATATAAGTTAAAGCTATACATGGTGTATTTTTGTTATAAAAGCTACAAAGATTATTTTTTCAATATTAGAACTTAAGAAAAGATAAAACTTTGCTGACAGTTACACAGTTGAGGTCATTTGCGTAACAAATATATTTAAATATACAACGAATACCATATTTAATTTCTAAGTGAGGAAAAAAATACAAACTCTTTTCTTATCCTACCTAAAATTACTCACGTGACACTATGTTCAGAGTGTCAACATCAATGGCGACGACAAGAAAGCGACATCAGGCAGCTGGCACCAGGCAGTGTACTGAAGCAGATCTCCTTTTTTTAATTTACCCTGTTTTGCCTTGGTCTTGTTGTAAACATATATCCAGAAAGACTTTGGAATAGTTGTCACATCTTCAACAATTTTTGATTCATACGCTCTGCGTGATTCTCTGAGAGTATTAGCCAAGCGGTTCCAAAAGACTTGATTGTCGCATAATCTTGATCCAAGCTTGTGCGTTTGTACTTTCTCTTTTTTTCCCTCAACAGTTTTTCTAGTTGAGATTGGCTTCAGTAATGCAGGGTCACATCAGGGTCACTTGTTTCCATGACAGACAGCAGTTCCTTTTTCTTGCTCAGTATCCCATCAGGGATATGTCTCAAACTCATTCATTCATTCATTTTCTGAACCACTTAATCCTAATTAGGGTCACGGGGAGGCTGGCGCTCATCTCAGCCGACTCTGGGCGAGGGAAGAGTTATATATGCAATTTTGTAATGTAAACAAGCGAGTACGCTCACTTCTTCCTTCATCATGGCATCAGTGTTGTTTTCCTGCACACATGCACAGTGGTTTTTTCCATTTGAAGAGGATAGCTCATGGTGGAGTTGCAGAGTTTGACAAAACCTTCCTAATAAATATTTATTAAATAAATTACTTTTTTTGATTAAGGAATATTGTGCTGTTTGTTGAGACCTTTTTGGGAACTTCCCATTGCTAGAAAGACTGTATATAAGTCGTGTCTAGATGTAGATGTGTCTTGGGTAGATGTGTCTTGGGTGTGATTAGTCTAATTTAACAGTTTTTTACATGGGTGATATAGGTGCTGGTGAGTTTTGTTCCTTTTTAAATTAAAAGATCATTGTATTATTTATGTATAATAAATTGGTTTGGTGATCAAAAACAATTAAGTGTTCTGAATTAACCTAACTAGAAGACATCAGACATCAAATACGATTTCAATGGCACTGTGAATACAGAGTAAATCTGTGTGAAAGTGAAATCTTTCATGCATCAGGGTTTTTTTTCTTTTTTTTTTAGAACAGTTGATGTTATACCAGAGTTATACCACACCACTACTGTAACCATGTAGGAATCCAGAATTTTAGTATAGATATGACATGTTGGTGCTTTGAATAAAACATTTAAATTTTAAATTTAAGATAAATTTTTTAAATTGTTTAGATAACACACCTTAAAGAATTTCAATGATGACCAAAAACATAAGCATTTTATGCCTGTGATGAACAGACGTTAGTAGAAACCACAATCCACATCCTTCCTTTCTGATGTTTTTTCCCTTGAGTTTATACATTAAAGCACACCTGTTACAATGACAAGCATTACATTACTGGAGCTCTCTGCCCTCATGGCATCCAATTCATTCTGGTGGAGGTTACGGAGTTGTTTACTTTCAGACTGTGGAGCTGAGCAGGATGGTAAGAACTCAAATCTTCACTCATAGAAAATAAAGTACATTACTGTACGTTTTGGGTTTAATGACTATAAAGGTACCACTTTATTCTATTCATGTACTTTTAGGAGCAGATATGTATCATTTTGGCCTTAAAAAGGTACACATATATGCCTTAAGGTCCAATATGCCCTACATGGTTCATAAATATAGATTGCATCATGTGGGATGGAAATTAACTGCTACTGTATTTCTGAGAGTGTAGAAATAACAACAACAACAACTATAATAATAATAATAATAATATGCCTAAAAATGACTAAAAGTAAAAGATAATATTACAGTTTTTCTCAGTCGCTTTGGTGCATTTCTCACACCACTATTTACATTTGCACAGCAGTTAGTGCATTTCTCAAAACAATTAGTACAAACTGCAAAACCTAGTGAATAACCTGCAAAAGCACGTCACTTGCTCAAAATGGATAGTCTATTGCTCAAAAGCAAGTATTCATGTCAATGAAACTGTCAGTGTCATTAAAATAAGAAGTCTTGATACCATAGTTTATGAACAAGATAGTCAATTGGCTTTGTTATGTTTTCATTATGACAGTTTATTCTCTCAGTGTTTTCCAATGCGAAAAAAAAGGTCAGAACTTGCTACCTGAAAGGCTCCTTGTACAGCCATTTGAAAACTACAGTAAAGTTGCATATTGCTGTAGTTAGAGGAGTAAGT
>JAOUQZ010045306.1:0-10531 GCA_028564935.1 Neosilurus hyrtlii | reverse complement strand
TGAAATTAGCTAGTCCTTTAGGGGCACCAGCAGCACTAGTTAAGTGTATCCCGGGAGCCAGAGCGCCGGACATAGCAGGTTATCTAAGATAGTTATACATGCTGAGTTATTAATATATGCCTTCGTCAGTCAGAGGTTACTAAGAGTAACTTTATAGAGGTGTGGAAATTAGCGAAGGCAATGTCTGATGCTGTAATATGCTCTGGCCCCATCCCAATACGGCGTGGTGATGTAGCTTACAGCAAGCTATGGTCGCTAAACTGCTGAATGTCCAAGTGATGTTCTGAAAACAAAGCGGGCTTTATATATAATTGGAGTACTCTTGAGGGTAAACCTGGCCTTAAGGTTAAACCTATCCATCCCACTCAGGAAGGTGCTGCTCTCATTTCTTGAAGCATAGCACATAGTCTAAGAACAGGACTATTCAGTTAGTGACTATCCAGAGCCAAGGCCTGGGAGCAGACAAACAGGCTAATCTGAGTCGTTACTCAAGGTTAAGTTCAATGCTATAGAAACTGTGTCTGTTCCCCAAACTAAACAAAAATGGAAAAAACACTCAAAGTGTTTGTTTTAGTAATCTTATTAACATAAATTTAATTCATACTGAATTTACAGCCAGCACCTTTGATCTAAAGATAGGATTGTTAAATGTTAGATCCTTTACATCTAAAGCGCTTATTGTTAATGAAATCATTATTATGAAATGAAATATTGATCAGGAGACTAGAGTAATGTGTTTACCAGGCACATGGAAAAAACCCAATGAGTATGTAGCATTAAATGAAGCGCGTCCTCCCGGATACAGTTATATACACCAATCTCGTCTAACTGGCAGAGGAGGAGGCACACAGTAATTTATACTGATAATCCCTGCTTGTGTTACTTGACCTTAGTGCAGCCTTTTACACTACTGATCATACGATTCTCCTTGACAGATTAGTAAATGTGGTTGGAGTTACGGGAACGGCCCTCTCCTGGTTTAAATCTTATTTAACTGACCATTAACAGTTTGTAGATGTAAATGGTGATTTCTCTATATGTTCTTATTTTAAGTTTGGTGTTCAACAAGGTTCTAGGCCCGCTGCTTTTTTCTCTGTACTTGCTCCCTTTGGGTAATATTACTCTGATGATACACAGTTATATATTTTAGCAAACCCAGATGAGAGACATGAGCTTAATAAAGTTTTAGAAACTTTATTAACGTTTTTAGAAAGGACATTAGAAACTGGATGCTTACTAACTTCCTCTTATTAAACACTGATAAGACAGAAGTACTAGTACTCAGATCACAAACAACTACAAGTAAGGTTTCTGATTATGTAGTAAGTTTGAATGGTGTTTTAGTTTCATTGATTCTTGTTGTTTATAATCCAGCACGCCCCCTTAGATCAAAAGGTTCACCTGCTTAGAGATACCTCGAATACTAGGACTACTGCAGGGGGGCAGGGCTTTCTCTTGCCCCACAGTTATGGAATAACCTTCCAGTTAATGTTTGGGACAATTTGCCACAATTATTTAGGACTTACAGTTGTGGTATACCCAACCGGACTACATGTTGGACTGTAATGTTGTTTCTCTTATATGGTTTGTATTTTTATGGTTTCACCCAAATGAGGATGGGTTTCCCTTTTGAGCCTTTGAAGGTTTCTTCCTCGTGTCAACTGAGAGAGTCACTGCGGGCTTCATCATTAGGGATGTGTAGAGGGATGTAGAAAAATGTTTAAATTCCTTTTTAAATTACTTTTACTATGAAAAGCTGCTTTGCGACAATGTCAATTGTAAAACACGCTATACAAATAAAACTGAATTGAATTAAATTAAATATAAAGTACACAATATAATGGAAGATCCATTAATTTTATAAAGACCTGGGAACATAGGTATTGGGGAACATTGGTACTGAGGAATAGTGGGACTGGGGAACATCGGTTCTGGGGAACATAGGCACCAGGAAACATAGGAACTGGGGAATATGGGGCTGATTCCGGATTATGTGACCCTAGTAGGTTTAGGATTTAGAAATGATTAAATGAATATTAAATGAATGAATGGATATCACTTTGGAATACTAATAAATAACCATCATAAACATTTACCGCCAGCATGAAAGGTATTGGTGCGGAGAGCTGCATCTTCCCAGTGGAGCTATCGGCAGCAGCATATAAGCATCAACTTCCACACTCACTCAGTCACTCACTCATTATCTGGTTAACATCAATTACAAACTAGTGGATGTGACTGATTTTGCATGTGCGTTTACAATTTTCTTCGCCACTTCGTCTTTGTCAAAGCTGTCCCTAGCAGTCAGACCCCACTCCCTCAGATATTGGGTAACAAGTTCTTTCCATGTTTTGCGTGGTTGTCATCTCTTGGTTGGGCCTTCCGCAATACTTTCAGTGCAGATGTTACTGCACTGCACATGCCCGAAGCAGCGGAGACGCCTGTATCCCAGGTCTACATAAAGAGGGATGAGCCCGAGCCTACTACAAAGACTGGTATAACTGATCCCATCCTCTGCTTTCACGTGGTACATCCACCTCAACATACTGTAGATCTCTCATTCCTATTGAGGTGCCTCACATCTCTTTTTTCCTTTTTCTTTTTTACTCTTCAATGGCCAATGTTCCAGTCCTTTTTTTTTTTGTTACAAAAATGCCATATAATAAATATTATTTGCCTCATTAGTTTGGTCAGTACAGGAAATTTTAGATCTTGGCCTTGATGCAGCAACACATAATTTAATGCTCCCTGTGCATCCTGTCAACAGCACTTGAACATTTTTCCCCCATGTAGATAAAATTGCATTCATTATATGATAATAAGATAGAGCTTGAAATTGCCACTATATCTGTTAAAATTTGATGCCCTTGAGTGGAGAAATCTGACTCTAAAACTGCCATTTTTAAAACTTAACTTAAACTTAAAAACTTTCAAATCCACATGAAGAGTTCCAAGTAACTAATATTAACAATGACACCCAGCGCATTTCACCAGACACACAAAACTAGGCAGATGTTGCATTAAGACATAAAAAAAACTGCTTTATGCTTCTAAATTTATAGTTTTAGGTTTTATCTGGCCAAAGTTATGATTTAAAACTCGGTAACTGCTCAAATTTCACCCAAGCATCAGACCGTGACATGAGATACACCACTTAAAAACACTTTCAACATTACACATGGTGGATGAAATCTCGTTGCCAAGTTCACAAAAATAGGCCTATTAGGAGGAATTTTAATATAAAGAGTAAAGGAGAATGTCTCCAGAGCGCCAAATCCAGTGTAGCAAAACAATGTTAGCAGCAATTACTGAGTGGCTGCTGTAATGGCCAAGTGCCTAAGTATGCATATATGTGAAACTCAGCTTATATCTAAGCTATTTTTTTTCTGATGTCCAGTCCAGAGCAAGGAGGGCTGTTTTCCCCTGCAGGTCACCAACAATGCATGCATATTAATTTGAAAAACAAACAAACTAACAAAAACGTCCTAAATCTCATGAGGGCAGCTTTATTAACAAATGGTCTGTTAAACATATGGTTTGTACAGTCACGAAAATTTCATAGTGTTTGATGGGTTTAGATCTCAGTTAATGGTTTTGCTTCCCATGCATTTGTTTATAAGTTGAAAGTTAGAATGTTCATGGATGCAAAAAAGAAAAAGGTGAGGGGATACATTTACTCCCTGTCAGCTCTTTGGGTTCTGAACCAGTGAAAGGTGAAAGAAAACAATCTTTAACCACTAATGGAAAAAAGAGATTCCTTTTCTTTCACCTGCCACAACCGAGACGTTGTATAGAGGCTATGGCGTGTTCCAGCAAACTGAACAGACAACACTTAAAAGGCAAATGAGGAAATGCCACTCACAGATACTTTGTTGAAATCTGTAAACTGGAAAAACCTTTATAAAAAAATAGTTATTTTACAGTTTTATCTTACACCTAGGGGCATTTTGGAACAGCCAGTTAGCTTAATGTGCATGTCATTGGATTGTGGGAGGAAACCAGAGTAACTGGAAGAAACCCATGCAAGCACGGGGAGACCCATGCAAACTCCACACAGAAACACCCGAGCACGGGAATTGAACCCAGCACCTTCTTGCTGTGGGGAGGACATGCTAAGCCCTTTGCCATGTTCCACCCAGGAACCTATATGAGTAACCTTATAACAAAGTTTCCCATAAAAGTTTTTTTTTTTAATTATCATCTGAACATCTCTGTTGTTTTACTTTACATTTGGCCCTTATGTAGCATGAAGTACATTTTTATACCATTTTTGCAACAGAGCAGTTGAGGGTTAAGGACCTTGTTTAAAGGCTCAGCACTGACAGCTTGATAGTACTGGGGCTTGAACACCTGAGCAGTATCGCAAAACCATTATCCATAGAGCCACCACTGCCCACTGAGCCACTGTTGATTCCTGACCAGGACTTTATAGTCTAGTTAACATTTCTTTACTTGCACAACCTTTTTTATTTTTTAATATATCTGCTAATCATTCTCACCTTTGGTGCTTCTAATGACCTTCAGTCTACTGTCGGTGGGATGTACAAAGCAGAAAGTAACCAGTTAGTTCTCAAAGTTTCGGTTATGGCTGATGTTATGGAATTATGTACATACACATTTGATTGTATAAAAAGCCAACAAAAAAGCAACCTATCTGTAGCACCACTTTAATGACTTGTGTTACAACCATTTGCAAAAGCTTACAACTGTTTGAAGAAAAATACATTCTTAAAGAAATTTTGAACAATAAAAGCATAAAAACTGTTTGCAACCTTTCATGAACCTTGACTTGACCCAAAATTCACAATGTTTGTCTGCATTCACAGCTCTGTGAGAGACTAATGTTACTTTCAAAAGAAGTCCAAGTAGTTTGAACCCCTTTCATTAATACCTTAAGATTGTCTAACATACACACACACACACACACACACACACATATATATATATATATATATTTATTTATTTATTTATTTATTTATTTATTTATTTATTTATTTTTTAATAGGAGAAGGATTTTATTATTTTTTGGCCATACACCTATAGTACCCTACTAGATTCAATAAATCACAAAATGTGGTGGCAAATGACACTTTAGTTTTAGTTGGGTAACCAAATAAAGGCAATGGAGTAGGCTCTTGACATAAAAAGGAAGTAATTAGGTGCGAACATATGCAGACATTAAAATGATTAAATGCAGATACATGGAGTCTAACAGTCAACCCCCTTTCAGAATATCAAAGTCATCATAGATCTACTCGTCATCAAATCTGACTCGTTGTCTACAGCTTGGTTTTCAGTGGCCACTAACATATTAAGGAAAGCCTGTGCCTCTTCTAAAAGATACCTGGCAAGTTTCTTATCATTTCAAACTTTAGCTGCTTTGACACCCAGCAAAACACTGAAAATACCAATTTTTATTTTTTTGACTTTTTATAGCATGAATGAACTTCAAACCACATAGAATGGTTTAGTGAGTGAAGAAATTTAAAAAATATGTGAACACTATGTCTGAAAGGTTAAATGCTGTAATCAAAGCAAAGGGTGGCCACACGAAATATTGACTTTTTTTCTCAAAAAGAGACTGTTATTTTTGTTATTACTATATATTGTTTGTTTACTTATTCTCATCATTATGATCCAATATTACATGAAATAAATACTTGAATAGTACTTGGTTTCTGATTTATCTTGAATGTGTATAACCATCACTGCACACTACTGTATGTATAATTATTGTAGACCACTTTTTGAGTCAGAGAAACCACAGCCTGCATCTTAAAGCAGGCTTCACATGGGGTGGTTCTGACAGCGGTTCAAAACTGTGTTTGACTGCAGTGCCATTCTATAGATATTGTGATGATGTTCGCCATCCACCGGCGGTGAATGCCATAAACTGTGAGAGTTTCAAAATGTTTGAAATTTCATGGCAATTTTCAAAACCATGTATCACCTTCTAGCTGCCTTGTACCTGCCATGTTGTCACCTTTTACAGAATTCAGTACAACCTCATTAAAACCTATTCACACTGTGTTTTCACCTTCTGCTCACAATTGATTTTTCACACTGCCATCATTTTAAACTGCACTGAACCACCATTAAAACCGCCCTCATGGTTGCCATCAGAACTGCCCCAATGTGAGGCCTGCTTAAACATTGATACCAATAATCCATGGTCATATAAGCTGTTTGAATCCTTCACGTTTTGCCGAAAAAAAGTATTTTGTCAAAATAGCATCTGTTCCCTCGTCTCTATGTAACACAGCCTGTAGTGGTGCCCATGTGCAAATCCAAACAAACCTCAGTGGTCTACCTTTACACAGCCCATTGCTTCAGGATAGGAACAGCAATCACTGCAATATTATTCATCCCAGGGCTACCGTTGCCCAGGAAGTAAGCCATTTCACTGACCCAGTTGAGTAGGCAGACTCCAGGTGTCTATGGCAGGGCATGCAAACTGTTATAGATTACAACCTTAAACTACTCATCATAGACAATACTAGTGACTCCCTAGCTAATACATCCAATACTACAGATTCAAGGCTTCACTTTGCTTGTACCAATACAGACCAAGTAAAACATACATTCAAATACATCAATGCAAGAGAAAAGACAAGGAAGGTGTTAAAAAAAGTTAATACCAGAAAAGAAAGATAAAATCATCATGTGAGTGCTAAAAATCTGTGTTAACTAACAAGCACCAGTCTTCACCACAAGTTTTTACTTCTCCCTTCTCCCTGTCCATCTTGTTCACAACAGTTTTAAGTTCGCCAACAACATTCTGCTCCCAAAATACCCTGTTCTGAATAACACCTGTAGTACTATGGAAAACGGGTCAGATCTACACCTTCTTCTTCTTTCCCAGTTTCATGGATCCATTACAGTTTCATACCAAACCATTCAATCAACAGATAATGCCACCACCTTCACATGTCCTTTCTCTGCTGAAACAGAGAAGAGGGCATGTGCGGATGATATTTGGGGACTACAGATCCACATTCCACACAACAATCTTGTTACTTCACACTCAGGCGTCGTTGTCTAACATTGCTATTCAACACGGTAAGAATATTTATTTGTCAAAAACAAAATGGAAAAAGCATAATATCTCCCCTTTAATGCCTGCTCTGCTCCACTGCAAGCTCTCAGATATCTGTAAGGCTTATTGGTTTTCCAAGACCATTTAAAATGCTTCACATTCTACCCATTTAACCTTTGCTTTAACAAGGCTTTGCTATGAGTAAACAATTTTATCCTCACATTTTTCTTAAGTCTGGCCCATATGTATATTCTGATACTGTATTATGTTTGTTGAACCATGGTGACTCCTTCTGCTTCATACAGAAGTGATGGTAAAAACTCAATTACTAATGTACTGTAAAAAAAAAAAAAAAACAAGGGAAATTCTGTTGGACTACCGTATTCCACTTTGACTGATGTACTCAGGTTTTCTTCTGCTGTGAACAGGGAAAAGGATCAGCTTTATGCATTTGATAAACACAGAAGTGCAATGGGTCAGCATTTGTTTAAATAGTATCTCACTTAATCTTAAAAGACAATCCTACTGTTATTGCCTACTATTATTTGAAAGGCAACGTCCTTGAGCTTTTCTGGTGTTAAAGGAAGATCTTTTACCTTGAATAAACAATCTGGAAGGTCAGACTGCAATGGTTTAGTTCATAACATTGAACAGATTTATGCAGGGCAGAATAAAACCACACCGCCCACGAATGAACAACTATTCATTCTCTTTGATTGTATAGCTCATCGAAACTGAAACACAATGAACTTGGTGCATTCGTCTTTCTTTACATGTTATGTGTAGCTCAAGTGCTCAATTTTTTTCTGTTTTGGATAAATGATTTCATTTAATACAGCATAGGCACCCATTGGTTTAGGTATTATTTATGTTACAGTGAAAATACTAACCCTGTTAATTGCAAACTTTTAAACACTTCATTATTGAGAGATATATGTTGTTACACTTTGTTAATGTAGGCTTTTACAAAATAGTCTGTCATGTTTTGTCATGGTCTACGTATTTTAGTGATGAAATCAAAATGTATGAAATGTTGGCTCAGTTATTAAAAAAGGAATCGATCACACAAAATATTTAACGTTGGCTCTATATAAATACTTTAAGTTGCAGGTAAAAATAAATAAATTGTCAATTTTCGTATGATGTATCACCTAATTGTGTGATTTGAATATACTTTAAAATGAGGTATAATACATGACTATAGCATGAAAATTGACAGAGTTACACCACTTTGTATGTCGCTAATCAGGATCTCAATCTTTTGAGAAAACAGTAATTACAGTTAGAGAACCAGTCTTTGAATGACCTCATCCCCCATCAATGAATCCAGCTCTCGACCAGTCAGCACGATCTTCCTAGCATCTTCCTATATTCTAACAGATGAGTTCTATTTACACAGAGTCATATGTGTTTTGAGGCTTCTCATTGGTTCACCATCATATGATTCAGGGAAACCTTCTGGAATTCTGTAAGTAGGTAAAGTATTCTGGTACCAAATATGGATAATAAGGGGAGGTTCAATATTTTCAACATTTTCACAAGCGTAGTGAAGTACACTTATCCAAGAACTGGAATAAGGGAATGACATTTTCAGCAGATTTCTCTGGATTTGAAGTCATCAAATAAAAAAATAATAACACTGCATATATGATTTGCATGATTTTCAGCAGCTCTGTGTATGGGATCTATAGAACTTTGTACTAGTATAATAATACTGGAATCCATAGTGAAATCCACAACAGACCAAAAATTATTTGAATACAGGACAGTCTATTCAATCCAAAAATACCCCAAAAATACAACCAATCATAACACACAAGTAAAAGGTTTGCAAAGAACCATCATGGAAGCAAAACATCCAGTTTCAGTCCCCTTGCAGCATAAACCAGAATCCAGGAATAAACACCATCACTAAACTTGCACCCACCACATATTCTACCCAACACAAGTTCAAAAACACTCAACAGGTCATTCAGGTAGTACTGGAAGTCAGGTATCTACAAAATATACAGCAATAGTGGTAAATATTATCCAACCCAGACTTTACAATATCAGGTCATGCCTTTCAAAATGGCATCGCCATCACAAAACAGATGTGTCAAATATGAACAAATGAAAGAGCATGGCTGAACAATGATGAAATGATTAATCAGGAAAACACTAGAAAACACATTTTCCAAATTAGAAAATACATATTACAAACTGAACCAGAAACCACAGCTCATGAAGTGAAATTTCTCACCCTGCTGTTGGGCAGTTCAGAATGCATTTGGTTTGGAGTGCAGAGAGCTACAGTAGACAGGCCTGCCTGGGGATGTACATGTATTTCTCAAACAATTCACGTTTAAATACCATCCCAAACCTGGCATAAGCCTGGATGGGGTATCCCCCTGCTAAATCACTGCTTCACCCTTCATTTCTGAAGCTTATGGTTCATGCCATTCTGATGTTTCAGAAGTTTATACCGGATCATTATTACTATCATCACCATGCACCAGCATCACTATCAGCATCATTACCATTACTATAATCAGCATCATCATCACTACCATCAGCATCACCATCACCCTAATCGATGCATTCATTCCATGTCAGATTAGAGCATAATTACCTGGAAGAGGTTTTAAAGTCCCAGTGTCAGGATATTTTACTGGTATTTTTATATTTCATATATATTCTACATAAAAAAAGGAAACTGTTCACCATTGGACAAGTGAAAAGGCATTTGTATATTTATATAACGATGATTTTTAAAACGCGTAATTCTTGTAATTCCTGCTTGAACAAAAGATCATAAAACCGGAAGCCATGGCTGATGACATATTTGGGGGAAGTGCCATGTATAAGTAGATCGCAAGTAGAGAACACGGATTTAATGTAGATGAAACCAAAATGGAATAAAGTGCTGTAGAACTGGAACATTGTTCACTCTCAAGCTCTGACTTAGGTGGAACAGGGAATCAAATTGCAATTTAAACTCCCTCAGAGGGAAACATACAGCCAAACCAATATGAACAGCATACATCATATCTGGACTCTGAACATACACTGAGGATGAACCGGACAAGCAGTTGGGTACAGACTGCACAACACTGACTAGGAGGTCATCAGGATCTGTTAATACATTATTAGTCCCCCAAACAGATCTACTTTTAAATGACTGGTGGAGCAAACACACAAATTCACAGGCATCTATAATGTCATCACATGCACCTCTCTTTCCTTTTCCTTTCCTCTTTATGGCATAATAAGTGGATATTCCCATTGTTTTACACATTTTACACAATTTCCTGCGGGATCAATAAAGTATTCTGATTCTGATTCAACTTACTTTGGCTTTTACTCAAAACAGTACCTCGTGACTTAATCTGTATTGTGCTGGAGTGGGTCACAGTTTTGAAAAATTGTTCCAGTGGGATTCATTTGTGTGTGTGTGTGTGTGTGTGTGTGTGTGTGTGTGTGTGTGTGTGTGTGTGTGTGTGTGTGTGTGTGTAT
>JAOUQZ010045305.1:0-10531 GCA_028564935.1 Neosilurus hyrtlii | reverse complement strand
TCTCTCTCTCTCTCTCTCTCTCTCTCTCTCTCTCTCTCTCTCTCTCTCTCTCTCTCTCTCTCTCTCTCATTCTCTCTTGTCCTGCATCCCTCCCTCCCTCCACTGCTCACGGCTTTCTGGCTACCTGAGAATAAACCCTGTCTTTATTCTCCTTCCCCCTCACACATCATTTTCTCTCTTGCTCTGTTGTCAAATATCTCATACGTACATATTGTTTGAGTAAATGGCTTTGCTAGTAGGGGAGCTGTGAAAAGGTCTGCAGTCATGTCTAGCACTATAAATAAAAGACATCTGTTTTAAGAGCTGCGCAGCATAGACAGGACACGGCATACTCTGCTTGGATTTGGTTGTTTTGGTGGATCTGTGTCAGAAGGACATTTTATTTAAAATCATGAAATGTTTCCTCAAAGCAGAAATGATCATAAATGGTTGTATCATAGCATTCGAATGAGGAGTTAAAGTGGAGGCAGATACAAATAAACTAACAAACATACAAACATACAAATATGCACTAATATGTGCTGAATCATTCTCTGTTTATATAAATACTATGCCACTTTAGAGTGAAATTGTTCTTTCAGTAGTTATCTAAAATAAGATGGCGCATAAACTACTTAAAGAGCACCGGTATTGGTGATCTTCACAGCATAATCTGTAATATCTTTAAAAATACATGCTGTGTAATGTTAAGCCATACAGAGCTTATTATAGAGCATAAATGACCATAAAAAGCACTCTACTGGGTAATTTTACACATTGATTACTAGCAGGCTGAACCAATGCGGAACAAATATTTCTTCCCGGAAGTGATGTGACCTTGTTGGGCTGCAGCGAGCGACATTTTAGGTGATAAAACTCCCCTCATACTAAAGACTCTTACCTTTTTACTGGTTCCTTTTGGCAAGGCGCTGCTCCTGTCCGTTCTCATCCTCTGACTTCTTATGAAGGAATTCTGTAGGAACAGCATCGGCCTTAGACGTAAAAGCTTAGGCTTCGTGTCAAGTAGTTCTGCCTGGAGGTCACGCCGATAGCAGGTCGGAGTGGTCTTCACAGACTACTGAATTGCATCCGAAAGGAAACATGTTCAGAGTACGGCCTGTGCAGATATTATGTAGTCAACATCTTGCCAACTCAGCTTTCCTGTCATCCGTTGGTTTAGGAAAACAAAAGAAATGTTTTTCATGATTTCATGTTTGAGCAGCCTTATGCTTTGCACTCTGCCATTTATTATATTGTTATATTAGTGTTAATAATGTGCGATCTTAACTTGTATATTTAGCCCAGCCAATAGGACAAACACAACGCATTCACATCACTACCAGGGTTGGAACAGCCAATGAAGAAGGCAATATGTTGCTGCGCATACCTGGTAGAAATAGTAATGTGGCAGATCTTGCCCGTACTTGACAAGAAGCAAGGACTGACGGTTTCTGGCGGAACTGCTGATGTGATCCTCCTCCTATGCCATACCCGAAGCAGCCGTTGGGGACACCACTGAAGACTTTGGAACCAGTTCCCTCCACTCTTCTCTATTCTCTGCTTTGCTTATTGTTTTGCTCAGTTTTAATCCAGTCCAGTCTATCATATGGTCTTCCATCTCCTCTTCTGCCTGCCTCCTTTCCTTCCCCCTTTTATGGTGTCTTGCACCGCTGTCTTTGCAAGGCCATTGGATGTAGTTACATGTTTGTACAATTTTACTTTTCTTTTTCGAACTATTGTTAGTAAATCCTTGTATGGTCCAAGGGCTTGTCTTATCCGCTAACTTTGATGTTTGTAATATGATGTCATGCGTGATCATTTTAAAGAGCTTTTTAATACAAATTCACCAAAGGTACCCTGTAAGTCTGTACAGAGTTTGCATGCTCTCCCCATGCCTGTGCAGGTAAGATCAACTTGACTATTTCAAATCACTCAGTGCAGTAAATATGAGTGATTCATCTTTACTCAGATCTATTCAAGGTTTACCCGCCCCCTGAAATTAGCTGGGATTGGATTCAGTTTCTTTATGACCCTGATAAATAAGCGGAACATATAATGGGTGGTTGGACTATATGGATATTTATATCAACCACTTAAATATATAAATACTTATATTTACAAGTAAAAATTTTATAACACCCACAGCCAGATTTGCAGCAGCTCTCAAAGCATTTCCCAGCAACCCTTGCACCACTTCTATTCTCATGCTTTTGGACACATGGCATAGAACACCTGGCTCACATTCCACTGATCAAATACTCTATTGAAGGACTGTTTTGTCATACTCAGGGTGAAGTATTGCATCTGAGTCCCTAGTTGCCACTTGTACTCTCAGCTGAGGCTTGTTGTCTCAGTATTCTGACTGTGTTTTGTGTGTATGAAACAGTTTGTTTCTACTGTTGCAGATTTACTGCCTAATCTATGATATTGTGTTTCAGTGTCAGACCTCTTCTTGCCACACCTACTCTGGATTTAGTTTATATTTGATCTGCTGTCAGTCTGATGATTTGACCTCTGCCATGTACCGTGTTCATGAACTTGAACTGTGCTTCATTAAAGCCTTTTATCTGCAAATGCATCAACACCGTCTCCAGCCTGAATCACTACTTGACAGATGTTTTTTGTAATTTTGTCTTTATAAACAACTACAATAGATTTGAAATGAAGCAGTCGAGATGTGATTGAAGTGTAGACGTTCCGCTGTAATTTTGTGGGTTTACCAAAAGTTCTACAATAATCTTTCAGAAATTACAGCTGTTTATGTTATATTTATCATTCCCATTTCCAAAGGCACAATTGACTCAAGACAACTCAAGACAATTGACTGAATCTGATTTGAAGTTTATGGAGAAGTTCTTTATGATTTCATGAAAAATTGACATACAATGTGTCGAATTGATTCTGATATTGAATTTGCATATAAAAGTGGTTTATGGGAACTTTAAATAAGTGTTCCAAAGACAGTTCTGTGGAGGCAAAGAACTTCATCACTAGACTAAAAAACAAACAAACAAACACACCTATCACAGGTAAAAATTCTAGGAGTGGCTAAATTAACAATTTGGCAAATGTTAAAGAGAGGAATTGAAAGGTCCTTGTTTATCATTTTTCATTTATCATATCATTTGTATCACATGCACGCACATACACTTGCACACACACACATGCACACAATTGCACACACACTCACACAAACTGACACACACAAACAAGCACGCACATACACAAATACAAACACACAGGCACACACTTTCTCTCTCTCTCTCTCTCTCTCTCTCTCTCTCTCTCTCTCTTTCGGTCTCTCTCTCTCACACACACACACACACACACACACACACACACACACGCACAAAATGAACCCAAAGGTTGATTAGTTCTAACATCCTGGTGTCAGAAGTGAATATCAGATGATGATTAGACTTTTAATTTTATCCAATTTCATATCTGGCACTTTATGGGTAAGCACAGTTATAGGGGTTATAAGGTTACTTTCTCCAGCTTAATTTGAGTCCTGTTAAGCTCTGACTGCATAGAAACATAAAGGTCCATAGAGGTCTTCATGGTTCTGGACATAGAATAGACTATTGTGTGCCTAGTTCTATGTTTTGTGGGGTAATAGTCCTTGCCTACTATTATTATCTATATGTGTATGCCTGCTGTAATATCTGTGTGGTGATCTGTGTTAAATATATGTGTTTATGATTGGAGGAGAAGAGTCTCCAGATTACCCTTAAGAAAAGGGCACACCTTCAGAATGGATTTTGAGTTGGATGTGATTTCACATTTTAGATAAATTACATACTGTTATTGCATCAACTGAAACTGACAGTATTCTATAGTTTTCTACATCCATGTAATTCAGTAAAAAATTCAAACTAAATCATGCCCGATGTTAATTTAACAGAGCACGGTTAATAGTTGAGATATATTTACACATGTGAACTTGAAGTGATAACAAGCATTTGGCCTGATTTGCATCACACAATCCAAACATAAATATAAAATACTGGAAATAAGGCATAAACGAAGGCTAGCCCTGTGTACACAGGAATCAGGACTAACGATATCTAAATGTAAGTTTTTGTATGGAGGCATTTATAATGATACATGAATCTATTAATGTAATACCTGTATTCCTTTACAACAGTTATTTCAGCTGTAAACTTGTGTACAGTAACTAAAGTTAAACATGCTGTAGTGTAGGGGGTGATAATAAGGTGTGTGAGGTGTTAGCCCGACTGACTTTTCTTAATTAAAATCCAAGTTCATCTACTAAATAGCAATAATTAAATTGTAAACATTTAACTATAATTCAGACCCTTACTAGTTTAATCCATCTGTTTATGCGAGGTTTTTCTTCTCTGTGGTTAAATTGTGCAAATCAAGTGGTGGTATGCATGTCTACTCTTTGCTCTCAATTATGGAGATCACACTGACTCCACCTTTTAAATTTATAATGACCATCGGCACATTTACAATAGCACAATGTGCACCATGTTTACACTTTACCTGAACTTTAGGCTTAAATACAGTTAAAGCTACACGTCTCCATTCACACACATTATCATGATCTGGCTTTTGTCAAGATTTGGTAGCCAAACACTAGAGAGGCTCAGGGTTTGCACATGCGCAGACGAGATGCAAACAAGGCTTATTTAAAAAAGGGGTGTGCTGAATGAGCAGGTGAGGGCAGTCATCAGGAGGCCGCACCCATTCCCATTCCTTTAGACACAAAACTCAGACAAGACACACACCCACATACACTCTCCCACACACATACACACACACACACACACACTGGGAGGGGAAAGCACAGAGCACACCAGGAAGAGAGAGAGGAGAACAAGGCTGGAACCTAACACTTATATTTTAGGACATTTTCCAACAACAGGATTCCAGAACATGCCAATACAATGCGAATAGCTGTGGGAAGCATGAATGATCTGACTGCATTTGAAATTTGTTTGAGAGAATTAGAAGCTGTGGGAGCATTGCCCATATTGAAAAATAACGTGACAGGCTTGTCCACTGGTCCTAGCTGAGACGGTGCAGACGTGTGACATAATTATATTCCTAAATTTAATAAGTGCCATAATGCATGCCAGTATTACAAGAATACTGGACTCTTGGACCACAGAATGCTGTAAAAAGATGTGCGACCTTGAGTGACAGCATGTGTGATTCTTTCTGATGTTAACATTATTAATCTATACCAGTTGACTGGGTTACTACAGATTGAGTTTTTTTTGAGTTGTCTGTATTTAGACCATTCACCACTTGTCTCCATCATGCCATTAGTACTGGCTAAAATCAAGAACCATGTCCTATTGATATTTGCAGAGTATCCCACAATGCATGTTGTGTTGCCTCTGGGATTTTGCGTATAGTAAAATGTGGTCAATATTATCAAGAATTTTATCAAGAATTTTATCAGAATCAGAATACTTTATTATGATCCCAGAGGAAATTGTATGCACACAGTTGCTCCATACCAAGAATACTTTATTATGATCCCAGAGGAAATTGTATGCACACAGTTGCTCCATACCAAGTAAACAAAAGGATAAGATAAAGACAAAAGTCTCAATAGGAAAAATTACAAATCACAAATGTCTATATATATATATATATATATATATATATATATATACAATATACATAAAAAAAACTGAAAGTCTACATACATATATATCTATATAAACAGATCCACAATGAATCCTGTCAGTGAGTAATTGTTATGACAGACTCCCGGAGACAAGAGGATAGGGGAAATAATGTGGGTTTTATTGATCCCAAAATAAACACGGGCGCCATGAGCCACAAGAACACAGAAAACACAAAATGGGGTAAGAAAGGAAACCTGCCAGGAGGGGCGAACCAAAACCAACGAAAACCACAGGAATATAAACCAAGGATCAAGGTAAACTTCAGAAGAAGTCACAACGGGTCACGAATGTGGAAATAAAGGTGAGTCCAAGACGCTAGAAGGAGTAAAAGAGTTTTGATGTGTTTCTCCAATGAGCCTAGACACTGAAGTGTGTCTAGCAGGGGTTTATATAGGAAAGTCAATCAGCGCAGGTGATGAGGTGCAGGTGATGATGATTAGTACTCAAGGGAGTGTGCTCGCGGCGTGTGAGAGTCGGGGAGAGAGCTCGATATGGACATAACAGTAATATGTACAGTATTATCAAAATGATAAACAGTAGGAAATAAATGTGGTGCGAAATGCAAATGTATAACAGTGTATGTTGTTGTTATATGGAGGAGTTGTACAGTTTAATGGCAACAGGTAGGAATGATTTCCTGTGTTGTTCAGTGGAGCATTTAGGTGGTATCAGTCTCTCACTGAAAGTTCTCCTGTGACTGATCAGCAGGTTGTGAAGTGGGTGGGAGGTATTGTTCAGTATTGTCTTTATTTTGGACAACATTCGCCTTTTCGACACTACCATCAGAGAGCCCAGCTCCATCCCCACAACGGTACTGGCCTTGTGGATCAGTTTGTTCAGTGTGTTTGCACCTGCAACCCTCAGCCTGCTGCCCAGCATGCAACAGCATACAGGATGGCGTTGGCAACATCAGACATCAAAGTGTTTGGCAGATCAAAGTGTTTGGCAGATATCAAACGACCTTAACCACTTCAAAAAATAGAAATGGCTCTGGCCCTTTTTGTAACATGCAGTCCACCCAGTCCAGTTTATTGTCACTATGAACTCCAAGGTATTTGTAATCCTTCACCATTTCCACATTGACGCCCTGGATGGAAAGCCGGCTGGTCCAGGTGGGTGTAGACATGGTTTAGCAGATAGATGATGGTGTCCTCGACTCCGAGACGAGGCTGGTAAGTGAACTGAAGGGGGTCCATATGTGGTCTCACCATGGGTCTGAGTTGATCCAGTATGAGGGTCTTCATGAAATGCAAAGTCGTGCCAGGGGTCTGTAATCCTGGTGCCACTGGGACGTGGGCTCTTTGGTACAGGAACAAGGCATGACGTCTTCCACCACACAGGGACCCTCTGTAGATTCAGGCTGATCATGAAAATGTAATGTAAGACTCCAAAGAGCTGGGGAGCACAGGCTTTAAGGACACAGAGGCTCACCCATTCAGTCTTGCTGCCTTGCCTGAGTGTAATCTTCTCAGTTTTTCTCAACCTGATTATAAGTGAAGTTGACTGGTGGGTGAGAATTGTCAGGTCCATCACAGGAGGCAGAGGTGCAGTAAGGAGAGGGAAGGAGAGAGGGTGGTGTGGCAGGGGGTCCCAGGCTTGCTCCTGATGAGTTAGAAAGGGGCTGAGCAGTAGCCGCAGTGACAAATCTGTTAAAAAACATATTTAGTTCATTGGCCCTGTCCTCACCGCCCTCAGCTTCTCTGCTGTTCGATGGCCTGAAACCAGCAATTGTCTTTGTACCACTCCAAACCGCTCTCTTGTTGTTATGTTGGAATTTCCACTCCAGCTTTCTCCTGTAATTGTCCTTAGCCTCTTTGATCTTCACTCTCAGTGAACTTTGGATTGTTCTCACCTCCTGTCTGTTGCCAGCCTTGAATGCCCTCTTCTTGTCATTAAGGATTACTTTAATGTCTTTTTTCACCCATAACTTATTACTTGGGTAACAATAAACTGTTTGTGCTGGGCCAATGATATTGGTATAGAAATTTATGTAGTGTGAAATACACTCAGTGAGCCCATCAGTGTCCTCACTGTGGGACTCACAGAGTGCTTGCCAGTCTGTCACTTCAAAGCCATCCTGTAATTTCTCCAAAGGCCTCCTTTGACGATCTCCTAACAGTCCTTGTAGTCAGAGGCTGCCTCTTCACAACAGGCATATAGCATAAAGAAAGATGAATTAAGTTGTGGTCTGATCTCCCCGGTAGGGAGATGGAGGAGGAACTGTAGGCATCCTTAGTATTTGCATACGAGGAACATAAACAGCCACTAAGATGGCATGGGAAAATTTCCTCGGCAAATAAAATGGTCTGAGTCCAACAGCACACAGTTCAATGTCTGGTACACAACTCTGCTCTTTGATGGTTATGTGGGTGGGGTTACACCACCGGTTATTGACAAGAATGGCAAGCCCCCTCCTTTCTGCTTACCACTTGTGGTGCAGTCTCTGTTGGCCCATACACTGTGAAAGCCTGCAATGGATATGTTGTCATCGGGAATATTCTGATGCAGCCATTTCTCCACAAAGCATGTGAAGCTACACTCCCAATACTCCCTCTGACTCCGTGCTAGCGCTGTCAGCTCATCCATCTTATTTCCTAGTGACCTCACGTTCCCCATTATAATAGAGGGGAGACACGGCTTGTACCTTTTTCCTCTCTGTAAGCCTCCTCTGTCTTGTCACCTCCCTCTTTCTCTACCTCTGTCCTCCTCTGCATCCCCGGTGAGTTTTTCTCCAGATTTCAGCTGGTAAGTCCGTGGGTCTAGTCCAGCCAGCTTCAGGGCGATCAGCTGATCCCTGGAGTAAACAAAGCACACAGTATGTAGTTGCTGCGCTGCGGTCCCAACTCTCCATGAGGGTAAAAGGTCCTCAGCAATAAAAAGTACAAAAACTCTTTCAACCCACATCTTGAAAAGGCAGGTACTTATGGACAATAAAACAATAAATACAAGGTAGAAAAAAATTATGTAGCAATATATGTTACCACTCCTAATTAGTCACCAGTTATCTCATTATTTGCAGCAGAACAGGTCACCACCATGTTCATATTTCCAAACTAAACTATTTATTTATCCATCTTAAGTGAGAATGATTCATTATCCCTCTCCTGACCCTCAGTGGTCAATCTATTAGCATAGGCTTTTAAGCACAGAATAGTTTCTGGCAGTTTGCCAACTGTACAGCAAAAGCCCACAACATCTAATCTACCTGTTACGTTTACTCCACCGGCCATAATGGTGGCTCATTGGTTAAGGCTCTGGAAGACCATGTAATTATTTTACTGGGATGATCATAACAATTCTTACCTTGGTGAAGAAAATTCTATTCACAACATCCAGTCAAGACAAGAGCATCCCCATGTCTACAATTAAGAGAGAGAGGAAATGGAAACTAGTCACCAGTGTTTATTGATGATGTGACTGCTGATAGTGGAAACAGAATGAATTCTAAAGTGTATAGAGCTATACTTTCTACTCAGAATCAGTTAAATGATAAAGAGCAAAGAAGAAGGTGTTATAAAGCACAAAGGGATAATGACCAAATATATACAGCAAAAAAACCCTGAGCTTCTTAAGGCAAAGAATGCTTTTTCATTTATTGCTGCAGTCTATAGTAATGGCCTGGCAAATCATTTCAGTGGAGGAAACTCATTTAATTAAGGTGATGATCATGGGCTCCAGATTTAACAGGGTACTGACTGTATTAAAAGTTATTGGATGTGACTGTGAATAGTTGTTTATCTTTTTGATCAAGTCCACATCAAGATTGATTCATATTGGTTGTGGGGACATTTTGTGGTTTTGTCAAGATTGGTTCTACGACTCGATTATGTTCATATCTGAAACCGCAAAATCAATTCTAATTGCATCTTAACTATTAAAACCGAACCTGAGTGAATGTTCACTAGACGCAAAACTAGCAGTGCATCATGAAAAGGCATTATAGCATCAATGGTAGTGGCCAGTGTTTCCCTGTTAGTTTTTTAGAGTTTAGCTGTGTTTTCTCTATATTACCGACCAGTTACTTTAAATAAATAAAGACAAGAAACAGAGAGCACAAAGGCAAGACTCTCTCCCTCCTCCCCTCTCCTCTCTTTCTTTCTCACTTTGTATTTTGCTGAGTTACACATGCTACTTCTTGGACGTCAGTGATCCTGATCCCCCAGAAACTTCTGCTTTGTGAATCCTGTGGCCTCTCCTGATGTGCTGATGCTGGCTGGAGTTCTCATCTTGGAAGCCCCTCACTCCTGCTGATGAAGATCCATATGGGCTTAGATCTGCACTCAGCGACTGTGAAGACGACTTTTCACTGCTGGTGATATAAACTCTCTTGCTGCAATTATTTAGGACTTACAGTTGTGGTATAACCAACCGGACTACATGTTGGACTGTAATGAAATTTTTCTTATATGGTCTGTGTTCTATGGTCTCACCCAAATAAGGATGGGTTTCCATCTTGAGCCTGGTTCCTCTCAAGGTTGCTTAAAAGTCTTTAGAATATTTTATATTTGTGCATCTATACTGTAAGATTTAAAACATTATTAGAAGTCCAAAAAGTATATAAAGAGAACCCAATTAAACAAAAGAGACAAACATATTACACTTGGGAATTTGATTATTTAGAAAAATTATGTAAGATTACCTTCTCTGAGTAGGAAAAGTATGTGAACCTTTGCTTTTAAACTTCCTTTTGCAGTATTAGCTCTAACTAAACATTTCCGGCAACTGTTGATCAGTACTGAACCCATATCCTGACATTTTCCTTTCGAATTCACAGGTATAAATCAGCATTCATTGTGCCATCAATCATCTCACAACGACACACATATAAACTATGGTAAACGAATATATATATATATATATATATATATATATATATATATATATAT
>JAOUQZ010045304.1:0-10532 GCA_028564935.1 Neosilurus hyrtlii | reverse complement strand
TTTTATATATATATATATATATATATATATATATATATATATATATATATATATATATATATATATACTGTAGTAATCCTGCAAGTGAAATGTGGCTCTACATTTATCCTATCCAAAATGAGCACACACACATAAATATATATATGTATGTATGTGTATATATATTGTATTTATGTTTCTTTTTCAACCCAATGTGCCAGTAAATTAACTCGCGGGCCGCGCCCAGCCCCCAGGCTGCCAGTTGAATTGCCCGGCAGTAGGGTATAACCTTTTATCATTCTCTTGTGGAAGAGTGTGGTGGCAGAGGGACTGAATAGCACCTTCCTCTTCCTCCTAGTTCATGGCTAAAGTGCCCTTGTGCAAGGTACCTGACTCTAAACTGCTCTCTGGGTGGCTACCCAATGCCCAAGTGTTTGCGATTACTGTTTGTGTGTGCTCATTTTGGATAGGATAAACGTAGAGCCAAATTTCGCTTGCAGGATTACTACAGTACAGCAAAAACCTTGTTTGTCGTTATTCAAGCGGTGGGGTTAAGCTGTATGTGGAAAGTGAAGCATAATCAATGTTAATAAAATGTATTTCTAAAATAATTTCTACTAAACTTGTAGGAAGAGGAGTGTTTGCCACACAGCCCATCGAACAAGGTACTTTTGTCTTGGAGTACAGGGGTGAACTCATATCACTGGAGGAATGCCAGTCGAGATGCTACTCCGAGCGGGAGAGTACATTTCTTTTTTATTTTGAATGGCAAAATCGTCATTGGTGGTAAGCATGTAACAGTATATGTTTTGTAGAGATGTAAGAAATTGTTATTAAGAACTGAGACAAAGTTTTGAATACTTGAGTGACTAAAACAAGCAGATTTTTTTCCACACATGCTAGGTGCACTGTAATAATTAATCCCTCTAAATTTGTCTGAGTTGTAACTGAACTCATCAATGATAATTGTGTACACATAAGGCTAGTTCTTGTGTATTAAGACCCATCATCACCACGTACAGTTTAGGATGATAAGCTATGTATTTTGAATCTAATTTTGTTTTACATTGTATGAAGTTTGCTATTCAAGTATTAAGTAATATAACAGTTGGGTTTTAATTGGTTTCCTTGACCATTTGTACCTTTGTAGTATTGATGCATGTAAAGAAGACGGATCCCTTGGAAGATTGGTGAATGACAACCACAAGTCTCCAAATTGCACCATAAAAAGAATCACAGTAAATGACAGGCCACATTTGTGCCTGTTTGCTGTAAAAAATATAGAAGTAGGAAGTGAAATTGATTATAACTATGGTGATTCAAAATGGCCATGGCGTAAAAAGGTGAGTTTGTTTGTTTGCTGACTTGTATGTACTGTTGTATATTTTCAGTACTTATGTTGACATTATTTGAATATCCATGTGAATACAAGTGCCTGTCTTTCTTTCTTTCTTTCTTATTTATCTATCTATCTATCTATCTATCTATCTATCTATCTATCTATCTATCTATTTATTTATTTATTTAAATTCCAGGTGATTAACACACAGCCTCCTGCTGTAGAAGCCGAGACAATGATGTGCCATAGACATCAGCCCTCCTGTGACAATTCATGCCGAGATAGTAGCACACAGGTAACAGCAACATAAACACTGTCTGAACCCTGTGTAGTTCCATTTTACACTCAAGATTGTCTTTGTGCACCTTTTGAGCATCTCTGCTTTTCTCCTTGTGCGGCCCTGAAACAGACAGTTAACTTCACACACTCCAGGTTTTTAGTTTCCTTCCTTATGGGGTCCTCGTCCAACCAGTTAAACTTGCACACACTCCTGGTTTTTAGTTTCCTCCCTTATGGGGCCCTCCCGTTTGGGTCTAACCTTTAATGACTCTACATAATTGGAGCGACACCTGTCAGTCTCCAAACACAAGATATTGTAGGCGTGATTCTGCCCCTTCTCATATGTTTCATGTTTGTATTGGTATTTTAAATGTTATCCACTCATATGTTACTGTGAGTCCTGCTGATGTCATATATAATATACTGTTTCAGGAGCTGTTTTCACATGGGCTCAATTGTACATGTTGTGAATGTGTAAATATGGAGTATCCATCAGCTCTTAATGTGTTCTTAATTTTTGTTTGAATTCCAGGTGATTAACACACAGCTTCCTACTGTAGAAACTGAGACAATGACTTGCCCTAGAGATCAGCCCTCCTGTGACGATTCATGCCGAGATAGTAGCTCACAGGTAACGGCAACGTAAACACTGTCTGAACCCTGTGTAGTTCCATTTTACACTCAAGATTGTCTTTGTGCACCTTTTGAGCATCTCTGCTTTTCTCCTTGTGCGGCCCTGAAACAGACAGTTAACTTCACACACTCCAGGTTTTTAGTTTCCTTCCTTATGGGGTCCTCGTCCAACCAGTTAAACTTGCACACACTCCTGGTTTTTAGTTTCCTCCCTTATGGGGCCCTCCCGTTTGGGTCTAACCTTTAATGACTCTACATAATTGGAGCGACACCTGTCAGTCTCCAAACACAAGATATTGTAGGCGTGATTCTGCCCCTTCTCATATGTTTCATGTTTGTATTGGTATTTTAAATGTTATCCACTCATATGTTACTGTGAGTCCTGCTGATGTCATATATAATATACTGTTTCAGGAGCTGTTTTCACATGGGCTCAATTGTACATGTTGTGAATGTGTAAATATGGAGTATCCATCAGCTCTTAATGTGTTCTTAATTTTTGTTTGAATTCCAGGTGATTAACACACAGCTTCCTACTGTAGAAACTGAGACAATGACTTGCCCTAGAGATCAGCCCTCCTGTGACGATTCATGCCGAGATAGTAGCTCACAGGTAACGGCAACGTAAACACTGTCTGAACCCTGTGTAGTTCCATTTTACACTCAAGATTGTCTTTGTGCACCTTTTGAGCATCTCTTCTTTTCTCCTTTTGCGGCACTGAAACAGATGTTCTTAATGTCAAATGTGTTCTTAATTTTTGTTTGAATTCCAGGTGACGTAGTGGGTTCTACCACTTCTCATGTGTTGCATGTTTGAAATGATATTTAAATGTAATCCACTTATATGTTACTGTGAGTCCTGCTGATATCATACAGGGTGGTCCAAAAAAACCCAACCTATTTTACTTTCCATCTAATGTTTCATACACTTAAGATATTTACATTTTTTTCACCAAATTGTCCTGTAATGGACAGTTTTATCATTGCAAATTCAACATAAATTGAAAATGGACTACCTAAAATTTTTTATAATTATTTTAATCAATTTAATAATTGATTTAAGACCTTTATCCATGTTATTAGCTTCTAAATTACTGCCACTACATGCACGTTGAAATTGGCAATCACTCTTGCTTTCTTGGTAGCTGGAATGTTTCTAATCTCTCGTTGTATGTTCTTCAAAGCCTCTAGAGTCTGTGGATTGTTGGCATAGATTCTTTCCTTCCAAAATCTCTTGTGTACTGTCTTTGCATGTGAACCACCAATTCTATGGCAAAATAGGCCGCAGCAATTTTTATCCGCTGCTGTGTCATACATTGTTTATTCATATCCATGGTGGTATCATTAGAATTGACTGGGTCTCTACTGTATTTTACCTGAAAAATAGGGAGACGTATCAAACATTTTTCAGAGGAAATACAAGATAGGTCTTTCTATTTTTGTATGTATGTGTGTGTATATATATTTGTGTGTGTGTCTGTGTATATACTGTATGTGTGTGTATATATATATATAATAAAAATAGGGAGACGTATTAAACATCTTTTTAGAGAAAATACGAGATTTGTGTATGTATATATATTAGGGATGTGAATCTAACAACAACTCACGATTCAGTTCGATTCCAATTTTTGGGGTGACGATTTGATTCAGAATCAATTCTCGATTCAAACTGATTTTTGATTCATAACCATTACAAACAGGGTGCCAATTTCATGAGTAACTACTTTCCTCTATAAGCTAGTAACAACTCTTCTATAAGAAAGAAAGAAATGATATTACTAGACAACTGTTTTTTTAGATGTAAATAAAATAATAAATAAACCGCTTTGCTCGTTCAGAGTTGGTTGGGAGTTTAGTGAAGTGAGGGAGTGTGCATTGGTCAGGAGTTGGTCGTGCTGCTGCTCCGTTTCTTTTAGCTCCGGGTGATGGCGTAAGATGTGGGGTCGGGGATTTGAAGTGTTCCTGAAATACTTGACTTTTATTTTCCAGATTTTGCACAACGATTTTTTTTAAGCTCCTTACCCGGAAAATTGTAAAATCCGAAGTGCACCCAAACATTTGCCTTCAGCGAATACGGTGCTGGCTGTATTTCTTTTTCCTCATGCATGTCAAAGCTAGGCTAAAAGCTAGTTCTGGAGCCGCCGCTTACTGGAACAATTCACGACGGAGGCCGTGTCTGGACAAATGGGACGTGCTGTGAGTAAGGTTGGAAATGTTCGAAAAAACATGTTTTTAAACATCGATTCTTAAACTTTGAATCAGAATGCTAATAAATAGGAATCACGATTAAGACGTGAATCGATTTTTTTTTTTCCCCCTCACCCCTTATATATATATATATACACACACCCAGTATATGTGAAAATGCAGTATTCAGATCTTAAAGTGTTCTGTGTTAATTGGATTTCAGGTGATTAACACACAGATTCCTGCTGTAGCAGTTGACACTGTGACATCCTCTAGAGATCAGCCCTCCTGTGACTGTTCAAACAGAGATACCAGCACACAGGTATGGAGTAATGTTTACATTGTCTTCACAAACCATTTTTGTTCTTCAGTTGTATTGATTTTATTTTGTGTTTACCTTTAGAGATTTACTGTCCAAAAGTTTACATTAGTGGACTATTCAGATAGTGATGAAATAGACAAGGATTCTATAAAAGACGGCCATCTGACACCCTACTGTGACGTTCAGATGAATAGAAGAACTCGTCTGTGTAGTTCAGCTGACAGTGTAATGGGTGAAACTGATGAGGAGGAGGATGTTCCAAAGCTCAGACGGACAAAAAGCATTCTGGTATGCCCCTGACACTGAATACCCATGCTACCAGTTTAGTACCAACTAAGATGATTGACCAGTTCCTCGATAACACAACTCCTTTTTCCAGATGGACAGAATACCAGATTTTTCTGATGCTCTTTTCGAGTCAAGTGATGACTGCACAAAGGGCTGTTCCCCATCAAAGCCTGAAATGGCTTCACAGATGCCAAGGAGAAGATGTTCCCGTCTTGTAAGCCTCACTCTTACTACCTACCTTAATGTCACTTCATAGGCATTGGACTACTTCTATAAATATTGCAAGTAAAAATTGTCATTAGGGCCTTCATCAGGGCAAGGGCAAAATGGTTCTTAGATGTTTATGCCTGTGCATGTGATGAGCATCCAAATACCAAGAAATAGCACATCTGAATAAAAATATTAAACATACTTTTCTCAAAATACTTAGATGACTAAATCGAGAATCACAAAAAGGCAGAGAAATTACTATACCATTTAAACCCGGATACTGTGTAGCTTTCACTACATGTGAAAGCATTTGTAGTATTTCTCCTTTAATGCTTCCACAGAGTCTATACCTGGAACCTGCAGTTACCATAAGTCTCTTTGTAATAAAGTGCCATGAGGTGTTGAAGGTTGCCAGTGGTAATGTTTGTTTGACCAATCAGGTTCATACTTATGCCAGGGCTATTAGTCCTCAGTGCCTCAGAATTATTTTACTTATGTAAACTTCTTGACCCCCTAAACTGAACAGCACCAGTCAGAAATAAATAACAACCCCTCAGCAGCACCTCATGTTACCTGTGTGTGCTTTTGTTAATGAGGTTGGTAGAATTTTGGGGGTGCTACCCTTACCCAATATTATGTTCCCAAACATTTTGTAGATATAAAATGTGCCAGGCATGTGGCTTTTTATCCTAGACATTCAATACTTTGGGCTGTTTTATTCCAATAGTTTAATATAGTTCACCATTGAATCTTACTGATTTCTAATTTAATTGGGTATAATTGTATAGAGATTGTTGTACTTAACACAACAATTTGGAGGAAAAAATATTAACTTTTTTATTTTTTGCTCAAAAGATTCAAAAGAGTCTTGTGAGCTCAGATGATGCAACTGAAGATAGTGGAGAGGAGTACATTCCAAATTCAGAGGAGGAAACCACAGACAGTGATGACATCTTAAGATTATCCCAGGAAAATAAACAAAACATTGCATCTCCTAGTCAAAGTAGAATCAAGTCTACCGGTCAGAGTGGGTGTCAGTCAAGTCATAGTAGAAGATTGGTAATGAGTCCAGATTCCACACAAAGAGTTGACGAAGAGCCATCTGTTTATGTTAATCCAGCTTTGAAGAAGGAGGATGGGTCAAGAACCTATGACAAGAAGCATCACTGCTTGTATTGTGGAGTAGTTGTTCAAAAAATGTCAAGGCATTTGCAGCGCAAACACAGCAATGAGGTGGATGTTGCAAAAACTTTAAGTTTGCCAAAAAATTCAAAAGAACGGCGGCTGCAGTTTGATTATATCCGCAATAAGGGTAACTTTGAGCACAACACTGAAGTTTTGGAAAGTAAAAAAGGCAAACTCATCCCATGGAAACAACCAAAGAAAAAAACTCAAGCACAAGAATTTACACATTGTGTGTACTGCAGTGGACTGTTCACAAGAAAAGCAATGTGGAGACATTTTCAGCACTGTAAATTCAAGCCTCAGGATAAGCTATCTAACCGAGGTAAAAGAAGAGTCCAAGCATTGTGTGCTTTTGCGGAACCTGCTCCATCTGGATTTAGTGATGCATACTGGAAGTTCTTAAGTCAGATGAATCAAGATAAAATTGCAGTTACAATTAAAGAAGACTACTGTATTCTAGAGTACGGTTACAGACTTTTTACCAAGAACGAGAATGTAACCAGCCAATATCAGTATATTCGACAAAAACTAAGAGAACTTGGCAGACTCCTTCTGGAAGCAAAAAAGTTTGCACCTGTAAAGACTATCAAGGATATCATTAAACCTGAAAAGTACAGTGTTGTTATCACTGCTGCAAGATGCCTGGCTGGATACAGTGGTGAAAATGGCAAATATCAACGGCCATCATTAGCTCGCAAAGTTGGACACAGCTTGCATTCTTTGGCCATGTTCATTAAGTCTGAAGGAATGAAAAGGAAAGACAGACAAACTGTCCAAGATGCTGAGGAATTTGCACAGCTATACCAAGAAAGTTGGAAATTTGACATTGCAAGCCAAGCACTAACTCAGCTTGAACAGACCAAGTGGAATGCTCCTCAACTTCTACCTTTCACACAGGATGTCCAGATTCTTCATAGCTTTTTAACCGGGAAACTGCAGCAACACTTAAATGATTTGAATGAACAGCCTTCGCCCTCAAACTGGAAAGAGCTTGCAAAAGTGAGCCTGGCGCAAGTTATTCTTTTCAATCGCCGCAGAGCAGGTGAGGTATCCAGAATGCCTGTGTCTGTGTACTTATCAAAGGACACATCAGAAACACACGAAGATGTGAACTTGGCCCTGACAGCACTTGAGCAGAAGCTTTGTAAACATTTTGTCCGGGTGCCAATAGTTGGAAAGAGGGGACGGAAAGTTCCTGTTCTCCTCACTCCGCTCATGAGGGCATCACTGGATGCGCTGACTGAAAGGCGAGAAGAATGTGGAGTGTTAAGTGAAAATGTATATTTGTTTGCATTGCCACATTCTGTCTATTACCTCAGGGGTTCAGACTGCATAAGACAATTTGTGAATGAATGCAAGGACATAAAAAACCCTAAAGCACTAACATCAACAAAGCTTAGGAAACATATTGCCACCTTGTCCACTGTTCTCAATCTTCAGACTACAGAGCTTGACCAGTTGGCAGACTTCCTTGGGCATAACATCGAAGTCCACAGAAAGCACTACCGTCTTCCAGAGGGCACCCTCCAGCTAGCAAAAATAAGCAAAGTTCTCTTAGCAATGGAACAGGGAAGGCTAGGAGAATACAAAGGGAAGAGTCTGGATGAAATTCATCTTGATGTGAATGGTATCATGTTTTAGTATATTTTGTTAAACTTTTAATGGACTTTTTAATTCTATAAAAGCTACTCTTAATATTTTTAATTTATATGCTGATGAAAGCTAGTTTAATAGTGCTTCGATTTACTTTAATTGCATGTCGCTGTTTATTTAGTACTTCAATATACTCTACCACAGTACTTTTAGCCTTCTAACGGATTCCATTAATTATCTTTTTAGAGACTGTTGAAACAGATGGGTGTTCACAAGAGGAAATTAAAGGTATGTGTAGAATTGGTTAGTTTTTCTTACTAGGTTATGAATGATATTCCACTAGATACAATCACCATGGCTTGTATTTTTGCTAGGCTATATACAATTATAGCTTTTACTTCAGAAAGGTTTATAAGGATGAAATTAGCTTTATTTAGCTTTTTATCCAAAGTGAAGACTGAGATTATATAGTAGGATATTTCATCTGCTTGCTTGTGATTATGGTACATGATCTGGTGACCCTCTGGATGAAAGATTGAACCACTAAGGTATTGTCATGCCCCAACCAGCAACAGCAACCATTTGACTTGCCTTAGGCTTCTCTAAAGCAAATTTGATTCTGACTACACAACTTTTGGTGCTTTAAAATGTTTGGTTGTTGCTGTTTTAGTGTTTGAATCCATGGTGTCCTGTTTCAGATTTGTTGTCTGTCATTCTGAAGAAGAGGATAGCTTTGTCTGTAGGAAATGTTACCCATGTTAGGGCTAGTGTTTCTCCATGAAAGGGAGGGATTTTAAAATGTGTTGTGTACCATTTAATATTGTAGCACTATGGAAACAATGTAAAACCTTAAATTGTTTATTTTTCAGACCCTCATACCATATACCAAATAATGTATTAACAAATTGTCATTTTGATCATTGCCTGCTGGCACAATGAATAAATATAGTATCTCATGGTGTGGTGCTGACAAACAAAGCAAATTTTGGGTTTTATCAGGGTTAGTAAAAGGTTGCTAAACAGTATTTCAAAATTTATTTTGCTAATTTATTTTTCTGGGACGTATAAGTAATTTTTGGTTCACCAAGTAGGGCTTGCTCAATTTATCATTTTTTTTTTTTGGGGGGGGGGTGGTCCATAAATCATTCTTTTCCTTCTTTTCAGCTGAACAAAGCAGTTCTTCAAGGGCAACAGCACATTGGACTTCCAGACAGAAATGCACATCCATATTCTGGAAGTCCATATTCTATGTCTGCCAACAATGGCCTCACCCATTTTATAGGGTTGAATCTTCATTTCAAAGATTCACCTAGTATTTTTTCAGGAATTTGACAAAAGGTCCCAAATGTTCCCAGACAATCATTGCAAACACTGTCGCTAACAGTCACTAATATTCGTAAGGTGTCCTTCGCAAACACTTTTCCATGTTCATCAGCATTCTCCATGCCATGAGCTTCATTATTTAAGTTCTGAAGAAAATCCAGCCACTTTTACTGAGAGCTTCTGCATATTTTTATTCTATACTTCAGTATTGAATATTTGTAACAATGATATTCTGTACCCAGATGCCACGATGCCAGAAGCACAGGGGACAGATGAAGTGGGCAGTTTGACATCTCTGCAAGAAGGTAACTCCACATTGCATGTCAAACACTAGAGGAAGTGAGAAAACAGAGGAGTCCTTATTGTTTTACACACTTTGAGAGACACATACCATATAGTAAATTACATTATTTTATAGATGCATGTCCCTGGCCACTGAAAGATGCTTGCTGTCATAATAACAAGGAATGTTTATTTATTCCCTCACTCACACAGATACAGATATTCCGGATATGCAGGTGTCCGAAGACGAGGGCAATGTGACATCCCAGCGAGAATGTAACACCACATTAAGAGATCTTATCCAGAAGAAGCCAGCCAAAAAGAGAGGTGAGCTGGTAATAGAGGTTTTTTTGTGCATTGGTTTTTACCTCTCAGCCAGTTATGGCTGGAGGGGTATTATCATTGGCTTGGTAGGCGGACAGCAATAACTTTGTCTCAGCCATTGCTCGGCTCATGCACAGGCCTGCTTTCAAAAATTTTGCTTAGGCACTCCCTATGACCTTAAACTGTCTGTGGGGTAGCTAATTTGCACATCTGACCTTTGACTTTGGCACATTTACCTTCAACATATAAAGTTTGTCGGGGCCATTTCTGAACTTTTGTATAGGCACTCCCTATGACCTAAATCTGTATGTAGGATAGCTAATTTGCATATGTGAACTTGGACACTTGGCACACTGACCTTGAACATATAAAGTTTGTCCTGTGCTTCAGATGTCTTGGCTAAGGGGTTACAAAGTTCTATAGAACGGCTATTTTCACTACCTAGGTTCTTTGTCACCAATTCTACACAGTGCAGTGTAGGTATAAAGGCAATAAAGGTATGTCACCATTACAAAACTGTTAAAGTTTGTTGCTCACTAAAATGCAGGTGATAGAAAAGCACATTAGTATGGCACCCTCTTTGGT
>JAOUQZ010045303.1:0-10533 GCA_028564935.1 Neosilurus hyrtlii | reverse complement strand
CACAAATACACATCACCTGATATGCATTAAATCCAATAAGCACTCAAGTTTATACAGCTTGGAGTTGGAAATTATGGTAAAATGACGATATTGTCAAAATAATCATCTGCCTAATAATTATGCACATAGTGTAGTGCTTTGAATTACCCTTTTGGGAGGGGGACCTCTCCCTCAAGTAAAAGCTAGCTACACTATACAGACTGTTGAACATTATACAGATATATTTAAAATTCAAATACATCAATCTCAAAATCGAACAAGAGAAAATATTTTCCCATACATTAAAAACAAGTACAAGAATAGGCCTTTTTGCTGTGAACCTGGACATTGTAGTGCTAAATGCATTTAGATTATATTCAAATCAGAGTGGAAGATAAAAATTAAAAAAATAATGCACTGTGAAAAGAAAAATTAAAATAATGAAATGAGATATAAACACACACTAAAAACGGACACTGTATAACTTAAAAAAGCTTTACATTCACAGCATTCATTTTTACCTCTGATGAAACTCAGAGCCCCCTCTGCATGGACATATGCCGGGTGACAGCAAAGTCCCCCTTACCACTTGGTTATTTCTTAATGCATACTCAATAGTTCCACAATTACTCAAATACCTGTCAATCAAAAATCACAATGCAATCAGATGAGAAGGAGCAGATGATCAGATGGTCGGATGCTCTTGCAGGAGGGAGTTTGTGCATGGCCAAGCGGTTTGCTAATAAAACACAGATGCAGAAAGTGCAGACACTCAATGTTACATATCTCTCAGGGGAAAATTACAAGTACTGTGTAACTGACATCAGGTCCTAACAAAACAGTCTTTAAATCCCCATAATTCTTTTCAACAGACTGGCTGATCTGGAACTTTAAATAAATTACATTGTTTGTCTCTCAGTGTGGTTATTTTATTGGTACACACAGGTCCATTGGTCTGTTATGATTGAGCATTGAACTACATAGTTCATGCATTACTAACTGCAATTTCTACATTTTAATCAGTTAAAGAATAGTATAATATTGTAGTGTTAAATCAAGTAGACTTGTGACCCAGTCTGGCAAAATGAGTCACAGTGAACAAAAATTCAAAACTGAGTTAGCCATACCATTTTAAAGCTTAGAGTCTCCTCTTTTAAATGGTATGGCTAACTCAATTTTGAATATTTGGTCACTGTGACTCATTTTGCCAGACTGGGTCACAAGCATAAATGCTGATTAAAAACGTTATATAGTACCATAAGGCTAGATTATACAGAATACATGTTTCACCCTATACCATGATATAGTACCTAAATGCGAATTCACACAGGATATAAGGTTTTTCTCCCATATCATCTTATTGTGATCCTTTTTTTGTTAACATCACCCTTATCCTACAGTAACTTTAAGGGTGAGGTACTTTTTGTTTTCCAAAGAGTTTATTGTTTGTTTATTCTAAACTGTCTTTGTCGGGAGAGGCCCTCTGGGCCCCTCATCACTACAGGGTTTGAACAACATCCATATTTCCCTAAGACTACTCTAAGGCCCAAATGGTTTATATTTCCCTGATTGTTCCAAGTTTCACATTAATTATTAATACATTTTAACACGTATATCTCTTTCTTCTGTTATGCATGATTATATCCCGCTATATCCCTTTGTATTACTTTTCCCTATTACCACATCACTCTCACCTGTTCAATAATAATATGCAAAACACCTACAGGCATATAGCTCCTTCTTAAGGTGAACCAGGAGGGGGCGACAAACCCTCATGTGCCAATTGTGAGGAAAAATTCCCACTCTGCCCGCATGTTTTGCGCAACAGCGTAGCTTAGTCAGGGTCACCAGACACATATACATATGTACATATAGACACACAAACATAAAACAAAAGAAAAGCATAACTCAGTGCCACCACCAACGGTGGGTCTTATGAAGCTCAAGATCCAATTTGGTAAGGGCATATTGATTCTCTCTCACATGTGCAACCATTCTTAAAGTCCTGTTCACATCGATATTCTACGAACATAAGAGTCCCTCGTTCTTCGACCCCGAGTGACCCAAGGGTCCTGTTTTAGATGTTTAAGCTTATTGAACCATTCATATTGTCATTTTGAATGGGAAGTCCACAACACATAGCCACAGAATGAGACTGTCACCACCTGACAAGAGTGGTCTGAAGCACATTGCCGGTGATGAGAATACTATGTGTGGATGTCGTCCCGTAGTATTCTGCCAGTGTCACTGATCAGTGAAGGTGATAAGTACGAGCGGTTAAAGAGCGACCACAAGGCAGTGCGATCTGAATGACGTAGACTTTGACATGCCAAGTCTTGTCAACATATTAAAAGTTAGTTTTGTTGAATATCTTATGGATTGGACGCCCCAGTTCCATGTCACATATCCAGTCTGTGCAGCAGGGATAGAAGATTCCCCAGCGGGCGTGCAGACTCTTGTATGCCCAGGGTAATGCTGCCTCTCTCATTACTTTACATGAAGGACAACCTTTGGGTGGTATGGTTGGGAAGAAGAATCCCTCTTTATCCACCTGCATGTGTGCACATTGTTGAGTTTTCCACTTGTGGCGGCCATGCTTGCAGCTTAGACATCGAAGAGACTCATGAGCCCAGTAAATGCAGGGAACTAATTATTCAAGTCAATTTTATTTGTATTGCACTTTTTACAATTGACATTTGTCACAAAGCAGCTTTACATAGTATAATTGATTTAAGGAGAAATCTAAGAATTTTTCTACAACCCCCTACACATCCCTAATGAGCAAGCCTGCAGCGACAGTGGCAAGGAAAAACTCAAGGGCATAATCAGTTTAGACATTGGGGGAGTCCAAATGTGAACTTGCCCATAGAAAGGAGAAGTGCATTTCCCTCAGTCCTATTATATTACCATATAAAATTTATACTGTGATTGGATGCACAAGCATGTGAAGTGGACTTCCATTAATTCCAAGATCATTTGTCAAAATGAATGAGATTTTACAATGAATACTTTAATATGCATTAACTTACAGATTTGTACAAAGAATTAAATGTAAAACCTTGATTTTAACTGAATAGGTCAATAGGTCTGAATGTGACTGTGCACGAGTGGAAGGGGCACATTGATTTACACAAAATGTAGTTCACTACGTTCCAATATTGGGGGGGGGTTCCGCCCCAACAATATGTGGTTACACCCATGCTTTAACAAGGCAAATATTCCATCATCATCTGCCAATGTTTCACATGCAGTTAAAATTTCAGTGTATTCCTAAGTTATTTAAAACTGTTAACCATTTTAAAATTAATTATAAGCACACACACACACACAAATTCACTCATGCAAATTTATTGTTAATAAAAGACTTACAAAAGACCATTCTAGGTCAGAATTTATGTGATCCAGTAAGATGATGGCAGCATTCACCCTGTAAAACTCAAACACTGCCTCTGCACACATTTTGGCTCCTGGCACATGGTTTGCAGGAAATAGTACCAAACACAATCAGCCATGAGTAGAGCTTGGTCATACGCCTGGATGACCAAATTACTAGTAGTCTGACTTACTTGTTCCACTCTTTCATCTTCAGTGTCTATTGCTTGACTAGTATCCTCACTTAAATAGACAGACTAGTGAGGCAGGCAATGAGACACAGGTGAGCGCAGTAATGAATATGTGGAAAGCCAAAGGGAACAATCAAAAAACAAAAGCACACAATACCAGAAAACCAAAACTAACTGAAGTCTTAACAGTACCCCCATTTTATGAATGCCTCCTGGCATCTTAACTATGGGGAAGTGGGTGTTTTTTCAGAAAGTCCCTAATAAGTCCATGATCCAGACTGTCCCAATCAGGAACCCAACACCCCTCCTGGACCATAATATGGACTATAACCCTCCCAGGAGGGGGAGTGGGCTTGGGGACCGAGTAGAGGCAGTTACTAAGGAAAGGTTTCATCGCAGAAATACGGCGAATAATTGGGGAGGCATGGGATGGATATTGAACCACACAGCAGCAGGGCCCACAAACTTCACAATGGGGTATGAACCAATAAAATGGGAAGCCAGTTTCCAGGAGTCCACTTTGATGGGCATATCCCGGGTAGAGACCCTGACAATAGGGAGGCAACTTAGAACAGTGTTGATCCACCTGGTGCTTCATCGTGGCCGAAGCACGCTGACCAGTAAGACGTAGGCCTGATCAAAGTACTGGTATGCACTGTGGCGCTGTGGGTACAGCAGTGATCTAGCAAGGCCTTTCTTTTGGTTCCATATACTGTTCCTCTTTCCACAACCTCGTCTAGTAGGGCACCGTGTTTGGGACTGAACAGGAAGAAGGGACAGCAGGCTTTGAGGTGATCCAATACATTTCTCACTTTTGGCATTGCACAGGAGTGTCCAGTCAACAAATTTAGGTAATGGCTGCTTCAGTGGATGTGGGTGGCAAGTGGAGCTATTTTCTTGATCCTGGCTTGAACACCAACATTCTCTGACGGCATGTTGCTGACTCCATTGTAGCCTTGCCCTCTGATGTTGGCACAATTTAGTCCTAGGGTTTCAAGTGTGTGTAGAACAGCCTCTGCCACAAAATCTCCTGAGATGTGGGTCAGAGGAATGAATTTGAAAATATGATTCACGTTCATTAATTTATGTGTATGAATGGAAAGTATGCAGCTCCGCCATGAATGCAGTTAATCAGAAGCTCGTGGATGTTACATTAAACAGTATAAAGGGAAAAGAATTAAAAGCTAATTAATTGAAAAGAAAAGCAAAATTATTTGTGTGTGTTTGTATACAAATTATATGATTACATAGTATATGATTACTAATTATATGATTACATATGGTTATCGTATGTTGTGTAACTGGTGATCTGACAGGAGTCCTTCTTTTCTAGCACTCAAGGTGCCCCTTGGCTTTGTGGTTCAGGGTTTTGGCCCATTGAAATATTATCAGTCCCGCTAAAGTTGTCAGTTGTAGTCCCACAATATCAATGCTCACACTGCTGTTGAATCTGTTCTTGAGTGTTATTCCGGGTGTATGTGACAAATCCTTGCCATACGCTTTGTGCCAGCAGCCATTCCTTGTGAGACTCTCCTGGTCTCAGCAAGAAGTCAGTTGTAATCTGAGCGAGGACGTCTTCGTCATCGACATTGGCTTTGTTACTTCCCTCTGTGTCCTCCAGATGAACTGGATTATATAGGGCGAAAACTTGGCCCCAGCTTTGTTCCTCACCTATCAGGGCTTGCATGACGTTGACCCAGTTGAGCAAGATTATACTGGGCCTGCCCATTGAGATGACCGTTTTTGCCATGGCCACATGGCTCAGCTGACATTCGCTTATCACTGTCCTCACACATTCCCTCATTGCTTGAGCTGCAGCAGTGGGTACTGGTCCGCTTTTTCCTCTCCCCTGGTTCAAACTGTCCATCAGCAGGAGATAAGTGTCCGATATTCCAGGACCATCTGTTATGTCCCTGTAAGCCGAACACAGTTAGCCATACCACTAATATTATTTCCCATATTTTTCCATTTCTGTTGGCAATTTCCTACTTAACAGTTAACTTCTTCTGTCAGGTCATCCAGCCTACATGTGTTGTATGTACTGCACTCATCTGTGTATGTGCAAATGTATGTGTGAATGTATGAATGTACGTAGTCTGTACATGTGTGAGTATAGACAGAGATAGGTACAGGTAAATATGATTGTGTACAGTGCTCAGCATAAATGAGTACACCCCACTACATTTGTCAGAAAATCTTTAGTTTCCTTTCAGAATCAACATTTTCTATGAGATACTGTACTACAAAATGTGTTTTATTCAAGTGTTTTCGAAAGTATGAGTGTCTTTCACACTCATACTTTCATGTTACTTACATTCTGTACTTCTCTAAATATTTCTGAGGAGGCACTGTTTCATGTCAAAAGGGTTTTTTGTTTTGTTTTTAAGACCTGTGTCTTAATACTGTTAAATTAGAACTGTGAATCTATGAATGAGAAGAAATAGAAATAGAAGGTTAAATTAGAACTATGAATGAGAAGAAATAGAAATAAAGGTTTAAATGAAACTATGAAACTATGAATGAGGAGAAATAGAAGTAGTATTTGGTCTTTATCTTGAAACCCTGGCCCAGAAGCATATATATTATTTATTATATTATTCAGTGTAAGAATGTCTTCATTATTTTTCTGTCTACGTGGCATAGACACATATTCGCTCCTGTTATCTTACAGAAGCGCAGAACATGTTTTGCACTAGTTCTAGGCTTGTTTTTATAACCTTGACTTTGTACCTTCTGCTAAGAAGATATGTGGAGACTTTCTGTTCTGTCTCTTAGTCTCAGAGCTCCTGATTGCGCTGCCCAAGCGGATTTCTATTTCTCATATCTATTTCTCATATCTATTTCTTATATCTATATCTATTCTGTAGCCTTCAGTTTTAGACCCTGGACTTTCCTTTGTATGCCTGATAGTATAAATACCTTGCGCTTTGCTGCATGCTTTGGTGATGTGTAAATAAAGACTGTAACTCTCCGTGGGTGTCAGTGTTTTTCTCACGTCTCGCCCCAGAGCTCTAGGTGACACTTCAGGACTGATCGACGAGAAGCCTAGATACGTCTAGAAGATCTAACACATGCTTACTTCCATTTTTCCCCCTGCAAGCAAGCAAGATCCTGTTCATCCATAAATATTTTTTTTTAATTATGCCCAATTATAATTATAATTCACTTACTTAGCTTCCTCCTTCTGGCAATGGTCCTGATGAGCTTGCCTCCATTACATTTACTTCAAATTGAGGTATTTCACTGACATTTGATTGACGGTTGCCTTCATACAAATTCCTTTGATTAGGGGGAGCAGACAACACACCAATAGAGCAATTATTACAAGTATTATAGCCACATTTATTGCCACTCTCATTACCCATCCCCAATTACCATTAAATTGACTAAACCATTTGGTAGAAAATATAACATATCCTGCAATTTGTTTTACCTCTTTCCATAAGCTTCCAAGCTTCTCCATTGCCAAATAGAAGGTGCCTCCTGGGGCCGTGTTATTGGGAATGAAAGTACAGCAATGCTCCAAAGAGTATGCACACACCACCTTCTTTTGCCATTAGCCAATCCAATGCAAGTCAATCCAATTCTTATCCATATAAAGATTGACTCAAAGCCAGCCGCTATTTCGTTCCTTGCCTTGTATTATGTGGGAATTCCCCGGGGTTGCCCTATGGCATACAAATATACCTTTGGGTCAGATTGATTCTTCATATGTCCTCCCCGGCCTTATACATATGAACCTCCATGATTATCATTACTCTATTACATAATCTGGACCAGGAGATTGGCAGAGCACTCCTCAGTTTCATTCCTCCACATACCCACCACATATTTGTGAGTGGTACAGTTTGATGCTGGAGCACTGGTGGTAATTTTCTATACCATCCCTTGATTACGTGTGAGTTCCCCTTTACTTTTCTGGTTTTGATCGCTTCTCATGTATCCTGAAAAGACTCTTCTGAGAATTTTGTATGGCTTATTTCCCGTATTCTTTTGTAATTACCCATAAAGTTATCCACATTTATGGTTCCCTTGTTCCTATAACACTCGAGTGTGTGATTTCGTGCCCATATAAAGGACACTCTATCATTATGTGGCCTCTGATAAGTCATCTGGGGCCATTTAGTAATATTCTCACATCTCCTTATGAAGTTTTGTGTCACATCTGCAATTCCTAAATACAGTATACACCAATATGGGCACATCATATCATTTAAAGTTGCTGTTGTTGGATAAGTGACATTAACCTTAACAAGGTTTCTATAAAAAGTGAAGGAAGTGTTCTGTCATCCTTTGTCTGAATGAAAGACATGTTTCACTGTAATAAAGAAGTGGTAATACCTCTAACTTTCTCCTTCCGGATGCAGATACCACACATTCCTCATCTTTTCCAATCCGTTCTTGTGTCATTTATTTTGCCCACTGATACCACACATTGTTTTGGGCCATGTTCCAGAGTTCTGCTTGTACTTTGTTCTTTTCTTCATATATTACATGGTGTAAGGTCCCGCCGAAGGCTTTAGTCATGTCTGTCGGTTTTGATCTGCTCTCTCCTCTCCCGTGTGTTTCTCTGATTACAGCCTCCGCCCTGATTAGCTCACCTGTTCCTCATCCCCACTGGAGGATATAAGGGGGCCGCTTACCTTGTCCCGATTGCCAGATCGTCTTGGGCTGTCATTGAGTGAGCGTTGTGTATTCACAGAGAGAACTTGTGCCGTCTTAGAGAGAAGACGTATTTCAGTATACGCACTGTGATCCAGACGCATATATCCATAGTGTTCATGTTCCACGTTATCCGTGTTTTAATAAAGATCTGAGTTTGCACTTTATCCTGATCTTCTCGTCTCTGTCGTGCATTTGGGTCTATCAGTTCATAGTATCGCCATAACATTACGCTCTGGCCAGACATGGACCCAGTGGACAGAGATCCGATCAGCCAAGTGTTTAAGTCACAGGAGCTGCAGATCAAAGCCCATGAGACCCAGTTACCCACGTTAGTCACGGGAGTGCAGGAGCTCGCGGACCGCCAGGACTGCTTTCAGCAGGACGTGAGCGCACAGGTGAGTCTGCTGAGCGTGCAGCTGAGCCAGTTGACCACTAGTCTGGAGCGGCTGGTTTCACCTCCGCCGACCACACCGGCGTCCCCCCCGCTCGCTGTCACCCGGCTTCCAGTAACCCCCCCGCCTCGTCCCGTTTGCCTTGCCCCGCCCAAGAGGTGTTCGGGTGAATCTGGGAAGTGCCGCTCCTTCTTAGTTCAGTGTGAGCTGCACTTCCAGAATGATACAGCCGCCTTCGCCACCGAACAGGCTCAGGTGATCTCCCACCTGTCAGGAAGAGTGGTGGCGTGTGCCACAGCAGAATGGGCTCGAGGCGCAGCGGTATGTCAAGGTTGGCAGGTATTCAAGGAAACACGCGAATGTTCGATCCGGCTTGCGATGCTTCCAGGGCGCTGCTCGGATTGAGACAGGGTTCTCGGAGGGTGATCGATTACGCCATAGAGTTCCGCACTCTGGTCACCAACAGCGGCTGGAACTCCGCGGCCATGAAGGATGCCTTTGTCACGGGCTTGGCGAGGAGATCCAGGACCACCTTGCCCCTCATGAAACTCCCGCCGAGTTTGAGGATCTAGTGGACCTGGCGATCCACATCGATAACTGGCTTCAGGAGAGGGAGTCGGATCGGCGTCGAGCCACTAGGGGGACCTTCGCGCGCTGAGAGTTTCGCCCTGGTTCACTGGTGTTCTCGCCGCCGAGCGCGGAGCTAGCACCCCCTGAAGGAGCCCATGCAGTTGGGAGGGGCCAAGTTAAGCCCGGAGGAGCGCCAACGCTGCCAGAGGATGGGAGCATGTTATTACTGTGGACAGGCCGGCCATCGAGCAGATTCTTGTCCGGCCAAGAGACCCGGTTCACTGGGCCTAAGGAGTGCACGGGTAAGCAGAGACACATGCACATGTTTTTCCTCTTGTACTTTGACTGCTGTATCTCTGCTAATCAAGGGCAAAGCTATTTCCATCCAGGCTTTCATCGATTCAGGGGCTGATATAAACCTGATGGACTACTCTATAGCCAGGAGGTTGGGCATCACGGAGAGGCCATTCGCCCAACCTGTCACCGCCCGTGCACCGAACAACCAGCTGCTTAGCGGGGTTACCCACAGGACTGAGACCCTCCTCATGTCTATTGGCGGGGATCACATGGAAGCCATCTCGTTCCACCTCTTAAATTGCCCTCATCACCCCCTAGTACTGGGGTTCCCTTGGCTGAGGGCTCACAACCCTCACATTCTGGGAGAAGGGGGTAATTAGGAGCTGGGACCCCGCTTGTAGTTCGTCTTGTCTTGCTGCATCCCCTTCTGTTCACGGATCCCTGGAGCGTAAGGCAAGCCCTGTATCGGAGTCAAGCCCCCTGAATGCCAAGCCCCACAGCCCGTCCCACCGATGCAAGTCAAGCTCTCCTCCCAATCATGTGGGGGTAGCATCAAAGGAGGGTAGACCATGTAAATCCACAGTAAGTAATAAAAGACGCAAAAAGAAGATCTGAATCTGTTGTGTAATCAGATCAGGAATCACAGACCAAGCCAAAGACTAAGAAGAAAAAGATGAGATGAAAAAAGGAAAGGCCACAGAAAGATTCCCACAGAAAGATCACTCACAGAGTTCATCTGAGTCAGAGTCTGAGGCTGAATCAGAGTTCAAGGATAGGAGGGCCGTTCACGACCTCCTGGAGCATTCCCGCAGAAAAAAACTTTCAGTTCCAGGAAGAGGCTTAAAGAGGTCCCTGGTGCTAATATCGACGACGAGGGACATACTAGCAGGCGGAAACCTCCCCCTGAGAGCCGTCTGGTACCACCCACCAGTCCCCCGCCACCACCCGAGATGGTGGAGGACAGCAGATCTCACAAGATCAGATCTCACAAGACCTGGGGCCTCATGTACAAAGGGTGCGTACGCACAAAAACGTTGCGTACGCACTTTCCCACGGAAAAGTTCAGA
>JAOUQZ010045302.1:0-10534 GCA_028564935.1 Neosilurus hyrtlii | reverse complement strand
TATATATATATATATATATATATATATATATATATATAAAGAAATCACTTTCTGAGAAAGTCTTCAAATATAAGCATTCATTCATTTATTACAGTAATGACCCATTGGACCTTAAGTTTTAAGAACATTCTCCATTGTTTCAGGTTACATGTATTTTCAAGTCATCATGAACTATCCATGAAATTGATCACTTCTTCACCTCCCTTCATGAGCATGGCAGACTACCAAGGTAAAGGTGCTCATGTGCTTGAGAGGCCAATATAATGAAATCTAACACTGAAAGGTCCAGCTACTAAACAAAAACATAAATTTTTTGATGATGAAGCTGATTTTTTCCAGAATCTCTCTTGTTGTCTCTTTATCTTAACATGCTGAGTGGAAAATTTGAGAAAATGAATCTTCACTGTCGAATGTTCTTGAACATTTTGAATGTTCCCTCCCAGGTTCACACTCGACCCCAGCATGCTGCGTTGTCCATTATCAACCCAGTTTGGCTCAGGTGGACTCCCATATGTGGCAAAACAAGCTTAGTCCAGGACCAGAATAAAAATAACCCAGCATTTTAAGAGTAGGGCAAATGAGTCAGCACTGCTTATCTTTTTGTTCTGATTTAGGTATTAATTTTGGTAAAATTTATTATCAGAGTTATTTATAAAAACATCATTTGCTTGTTTTTCCAAGACATATTTGGGTTGAATATTTGGACCTAGCTTATTTTACTTCTAAAAATCTAAAGAAACCAATTTGCTGAACTGCTTGATCCGTTGTAAGGGTTGCAGGGAGGTTGGAGCCTATCTCAACCAAAACTGAGTGAAGGCGGGGTACACCCTGAACAGCTTGCCAACCATTTCAGGGCAACATACACCTAGGCATTAGTTTAGTCTAATGTGCATTTTTTTGGTCCATGGGACGTAACCGGAGTATCTGGAGGAAACACACACAAGCACACGGAGAACAGCACACAGAAACTCCCAAGCCCGGGAATGGAACCCAGGACCTCCTTGCTGTGTGTCGAATAAGCAAACCACAATTTCACCATGACTAAACATGCTCAGATTAACTTAATTATCTTTAAATGTATTTCATGGTAATTATTAGTCTATGTTATAAGAAGCTGAAAATTAAAATTCACCACAGACACATAAGTTTTGATGATGCACACAAAATAAGATGCAGTGGGTACTGAGAGACAAACGTGAATGAGCATGAAAAAGAAGGGTGAATGAAAGATAAGATTTAATGTTGAGTGTTGAGTGTACCCATTCATAGTTTATCTTACAGCATTGAAGGTGCATGGCTCAGTGCAGAGGGGCGTTTGCAGGATCAGGCACTGGTTTATTCTGAGGCAGAGGTTAATGATGATGTGCCACTCTGCCTTGTTTTCTTTTCACTGTAATGTGATTAGAGGAAACATAGGACTATGCAGCACCCCTCCTTCCCACCCTCATCTCGCTATTTACTTGTCTTACTAAATCAACCCGAAACTATCCTTAATTGTCCAACACATTGGTTTCCTGACCTTGAAAAAGGTAAGGTGCTAAGAAGCCAATTTTTAGGGCATGCAGATTATTTCATATGACCCCCAGGGTTTGCTTTATTTATTTATGTATTTATTTGTTTTTATTGTGTCATTTATTCTTCACACTTGCAGGAAGATGAATAAAGATGTTGGGTGTTGCTTGTGTCTAAACGGATGGTGTTTGTGAACAGAATAGGAGAAAGATAATTTTTTTTGTATATTGTAGATTGTGTGTGTGTGTGTGAGCGTGCACACACATGAATTTATGTATCAAGCAAAAAATGCATACATTGCATTAATAAATATGTCCATTCATGTATAATAAAATAAATGTGTGCATGCATGTGTGTGCGTGAGAGAGGGACACACGTACACTTTAAATGACTTGTTGCCGGGGCCGGCGCAAGGCACTGTGGCACACATAGGCAAGATCCTATTTTGCCACCCCTCAGCCCCTTCTTTTCATAACTAAATACATTATACATTGTCACTTAAAAATTGAATATAAAATAAAATAAGATTAGGTAAAGTACAAAAACTGACTACAGATTCAATAATCTGATGAACACAATCATTATTATTGGATAATAAGATGATTTATGAAACAATACTACACTCACATCTTAGTTAAACATTCACTTAAAACCACACTAAGATCAACTTGATATTATGCTTATACATGTAAGCTATGTAGCATACCTATTTTCTGATTTTCCTTTCTCTACCCCTGTCATGTACATTAGAATGCATTCGATTTGCTTAGTGTGAGTAGCATTTAACATTTTCCATGGCATGTAGGCATACCTCCAAGCAGCTTCTTGCACGAAGAAGCGTAACTCCAAATTTCTGGTATTCTGCCCAGAAGCGCCCTCTTTTAGCCTTCACTCTGAGCAGCTGCTTAGTTCGCCTAATGGTAGCACCAACCCTGGTTGTTGCTGTAAAATATGTGAAGTAATTTTCATTGGACAGTATATTACATACTACAGTATCAAACATTCTGCTGTAAAGCAAAAAGTAAAAGTAATATTCAGTGTTAAAATAACATGCCTGCAAAGTCCTACCTTTAAACTTTCACTATTGATCACGGGTTTTATCTTCATGTGCAACTTGCTAACCTGTAAGCTTCTTTCTGAATCCCTATTTAAGTTATTTTAATACTTTGTGAGGACTTTTCTGTAGATGCACATTTGAAGACATTAAACCAGTTATAGTTGAACTGTTCACTTATTTTAGTCACTTTGGTGAGTGTGGGAGTATTGAAACTGTTTTAATGATGCCATCATTTCTTGTAAGCCTCAGTAGGTTTTACATGTGTATCAATTATTGAAAATATCATGTGATAGCTTACAGTTAATTAACTTATTAGACTTTTAAAAATAATGAATACTTGATATAACTTAGAAAGAATGTGCAATTTAAGGCAATATTTCATATAAGATATATCCAGGAAAAAAAAAGCACTGAAAAAATGTCATGTGAGCTCAAACAAAGTCTTTGCTGATGTTGTTTCTGTAAGGATTTGATTAAAGAAAAGTTGTAAATCTATCCATTTACTATATGCAGGGTATCGCCACCAGACAGAAAATGATTATTATAACTTGGCATGATTTTAATGAAATGTCTGTGCACTAAATAAGATGAACATTTTGTCCACTGTTAAACATGATTTTATTCAGTATTTAGCTTTTTTGTTTCCAATATTTATCCACATATGCTGATGCACAGATCACCTCCAAAATGTAATAGTTTTTTTTTCTAGGCTCAGGCCCCATTTCTCCACCAAGTGTGATGAAAATCAGATCTGTAGTTTTTGCAAAATCCTGCAAACAAAAATAAATAATTAAATTTTAATCTCTGAAAATTTTTTTAATAATGCTTGTTAAAAGGCCTTTAATAAATTCCTGAATCATTATCGAGATCTTCTCCCAAATTTACAGGTTCTTGCCAGGCCTATACCCGATCCTTTAACCAGGTTCAGTGAAAATTGGTTCTGTAATTTTTGCATAGCCCTGCAAGCAAACAAACAAACAAACAGACACTGGTGAATACATAACATATGTATGTGCGGAGGTAACTAATCTGCTCAAAAATATACAACAAATAAAAAGTCTTGTACGAGTCAGACGTCTTATTATTTTCTTGGACCAATATATAGAGTGACTAGTTGTTTCTAGGTGACAATGTTTGTGTTGCTCTCTCATTATCGGTTTAGTTCATCAGACACCAGGGGACACACAAGTGAACACATAATGCTGGAAATATCCAACTGTGGCAAGCCTGCACATTTTTTACATTTATTTTTGTCACCTAGTTTCACCTTTGTTGCTAGGTCAGCTAATCTAAACTTTAAAACATTTTTAAACTTTGATTTTCCTTTACTACAAACCAAAGCAGAAATCAACACCCCTCTTCTCAATTAAAATAAAATGACGAGATCTCAGAGCGTGCTCTCTCCATGTCTACACTCAAAATAGCCACATTTCTTACTTTTTTCTTTTACTTTCTTAAGAGGCACTACGGTGCACTTGAAATTTACATGTATCAGATATCTCACTGAAGAGGTCTGTGCACTAAATCAACTTTAATACCAGAAAAAAAAAGTTTTATCATTACCCTACCACTAATTGCTCATGAGTCAAAATGGTGAAAAGCACATTAACCGAGTAAAAAAAAAATCACGTTTCAAAGGAAGAAACATACAGTTACACATTTTTGATGTATTGGCCACAGGCTGATAAAGTATGTGTACTTAGCCTTGCACACTTAAAGCTTCAGTGCTTTGACTTGCCTGCAGAAGCACAGAGTTGGATATAGAGCTCAATGGTCTGAACCCAAAACATGCCTAATGTGGGGATATTCCGTAAAAATCATAGACGCATTTAGAATAATACAACCATACATGTGTTTCAGAATACATTTACTGACCTTTCATGGCTTTCAGTTGTGATAACTTTTATGAAAAAAAAAGAAATGTACTATACTCCTGAAATCTCAGCATGAATGCACCAAAATCTCCCTGCTGAACCAAATCTGGTGCTGTTGCTTCAAAGAACAGGAGTACGTGATTTCAGAATAAGAATAATGCATATTTTAATCCGTGTATACTAGTCCCATTTGTTTTTCTTTTTTTTTCTTTTTTTTTCTTTTTCCCCATTTTTCTCCCCTGATTTTTAGTCGTATCCAATTCCCACCCATCAACTTTTGCCTTACCTATCACATGACCACCACCGACCAGGGAGGGGCGTAAGCATGCACATGTCCCCTCCGTGCCATGCAATGCTGCCACCCGCCTCTTTTCAAACTGCTGTGCATGTGTATTTGAGGGTGGCCTTAAACAGTTGGAGGGAAAATGCTATCACCCCCTCGTACAAATGAGCTCACAGACGCTCATGATTGGCTGGTGATTGCTGTAAGTGACAGGGAAGTGAGCATATACCGTCCCTCCCTCCTGTGAGAGCTCGGCCAATTAGCTCATTTGTTTTTCTAATTTTTACATTTATTTATGTATTTATTTTTTGCAGATGATCTCCAGTGGCGTTACCCTTACCCTGTAAGCTTCATAGCCTAAAATCAGGTAATGAATGTTATGACGTGATCTCCTGAGCACTTTGTGCTTCTGAGCACTAGTAACGCATCCTGTTAACATAAAACATGTTTGGGATGTAAATGATATTTGAAGTCATATTGATTGCAAAGTGCAAACGCTTCAGTATGACAGTGTGCATATGTTGTTATGGGATCTTTCAGGGGAAAACTTGTTAATAAAAAGTAGAGTTGAATGTCCTTATTAGAGCTATACACCGGAGTGTCTCAGCATGTGATGAGTGGTGAGTCATCTTCACCTTCACTGAACAAATATATATTTATATTTATTTTTAGCTTTGTATTGTTCATTATACTGCTATAGGTTTCATTTTTTCCAGAAACGGATATGAGATCACCCTGCGATGACCTGGCAAGCTGTAAAGGGTGTACTCTGCCCTCACCCAGAGTCGGCTGAGATTGGCGCCTGCCTCCCCATGACCCTAATTAGGATTGAACAGTTCAAAAAATTAAATTAAATGAAAACGAATGTGAACTCATCGCAGAATTTCCATATATTGTTTTACTTTAGGTGGCCTGAGACATGGGTAAAACACTGACACCTTCAACCCCTTCTCCCCCTAACACTTACATGCCCTCATTTTAATGTAAATAAACACTATAGAATACTAGCACGTCCACCTCACAGCAAAAAGACCTGGGTTTGATTCCCAGGATCGGGGTGTTTCTGTGTGGCGTTAGCATGTACTCCCTATGCTTGTGAGTGTGAGTGAGAATGGTTGTATATGTATTGGCCCTGCAATGGCCTGGCGAGCTGTTCAGGGTGTACCCTGCCTTCACACTGAGTCGGCTGAGATGGGCGTCAGCCTCCCTGTGACCCTAATTAGGATCAAGCAGCTTAAGAAATGAATGAGTATTGAATTCTACTATATAATGTAATACATTAAAAAATTTTAAGATATATTTCACACATAACACAAACACACACACACACACACACACACACACACACACACACACACACACACACACACACACAGTCTTCCCCATGAACAGTTCTGACTATTTTTATAACAAATATGAGTTTGTCAATTTTCGTTATCATTTTATAAATTCAAGTTAGTCACTGATAAGTTTTCTTGTTATTTTCTCTGACAGAGCTTTGTTCTGCTTGATTATACACTTAGATAAATTGTGCCACTCCCTCCATTGTGAGTAGAACTGTGGCCAGTCCTCCTTAAACTTGGTCAATAAATAACCACAATAATATGACTTGACACAACAATAACGTCAAAATGATCAAGAACAAGTCACTTGTCAGCAGATTGTCAAGGAATCAAGCCAACCGAACATTACATGTCAACATATCCATGTTTATAAGGCTGTGGAGATGATACAACGACACAAGTAGCACCACTGATAGGTCACATGCTTCCAGATCATGTGTCACCACCCCAAAACAGGGATGCTATATTCATCTCCAACATCTTCACAATCACTTCAGTCCAGCCACAGTTACTGCTGCACAGACCAGAACAAATATCACATCGCCAGAGCAGAATTAGAGCCCAAACGGTCCACAATTGGTTATGTGAAGCAGGTTTATGCAATTGATATCCAAATCATAAACTGGTGCTGACACCTGCTCATTGGTGTGTGCATCTGCAATGGGAAAGAGCACACCTGTGCTAAAATTCTCTTGGATGGGACAAATTATCTCTCAATAACTCTTTAAGTTGATTGTTGCTGTTGGTAGCATGCATGGACGGTAGAGTTTGGCATAGACGTAATGAGCAGATGCTAATGTTCTCAATCAAGACCACTGAGGTGGACCAGGTGTCATGGTTTGGGATGGAATCAGCATCCACTGCTTTAAGATATATGACATGACAAGAAAAATGGTCAAATTGAACAAGAAAAAAAACAAATACAACATATTATAAAACACTAAAATAAGACAAAAATCAAAAACATAAAGCCTAGGAAAGTATATAAAAAAAATTTAAAGTATAGGAGGAAGCACCAATGAAACCATTTATTAGGTTAAAAATCTACTTTAATCTTTAATGTTAATAGCAGCTTTGACGCCCTGAAAGATTAAGATTTTTTTATTGACTCATCATCAATATCATTCCAAAGTTTCCCCCCTAATATATACTAAAATAAAAAATTTAGGCAATGCCTAAAAGTGGAGCTACAAAAAAATGACCTGCTGATACAACATTTCAATATGAATTTGTTCTGATGATGCCATCGATGACGTAATCATCATGTAACCATCACATTATGGCCGCCCCCTCCCCAAGGTATGGATTTTGTCTGAAAGTGTTACGCTGTATCTTAATATCACCACAGGGTAGCGAGATCCCATTCCGCTGGATAGGCTTACTTCTCTAAGCACATAATATATGCCAGAAACATCATGTGCTTCCTCAATGTGATTGCGCTAAAAGCCTTTCTGTTCAAATGAGTAATGCATTATGTGGCAGTAATAGTTTATTTTGCCAGTTAAAAAAATGAAGATACGGCCATATAGAATTTTGTTTACATTGTTAAAAGAGAGTATTTTATTAAAAAGGTGTATGTTATTCAATTTTATGGCTTGAAACAAGTAACAGTTTGAAGGGGAAGATGGAGTAGAAGAAGCTATCATCAATCAGACATTCATTCCCATCATAGTTATATCCCGGCATGAGAAATGTCATCACAGGCTTCCCATGTGTATTCGTACGCCGGACAGATGGACACTATAGGCTCTAAAAGCAACTCAATGGTTATGCTTTTTCCATATCAATGGGGCTCCGCTCGAGTGCCACACTGGAGCTCCGCAGGTATTAGTCCTTGTTGCAGGTATGCAATAAAAGGATTTTGAAGCTAGCCTTGAACATTCATCTATATTTTGAAGAAACTGTTTTGAAGAAGTTACCTAATACAAAAGAAGCTTCATTCATTCATCCATTTTCTAAACCACGTAATCCTAGTTAGGGCTGCAGGGAGGCTGGCACCCATCTCAGCCGATTCTGGGCAAGGGCAGAGTACACCCTGGACAGCTCGCCAGGCCATCGCAGGGCAGAAACACGCTGACGGCTATGCAGTCTACTCTTGACAAAAATCAGCAATGGTTCCTTTACATGCCTCTCACCATAGACAGTGAGAGTCATGGTCGGCATTTGATAACCCAGTTAGCTGCACTGGGGGGACAGCAATCCAGCACCCTACCACCAGGCCACCCCTGCCCCGAAAGAAGCTTTTTTGAGGAAAATTTAAATAGAAAAACACAGTTTTAAAAATGGAAAATGTAAACAAGCTTAAGACTACTACATTTTTAAAAATATGTGATGCATGGTCATTAAGATGAGATAAGAAAAAGAGAAGTAGCCCTTTAATTAAGAAATAGATGTATTAAAAAATTGTAAAGCTGAACTTGAGTGCTTAATGAGTGTTGTATAGTAGAATTGCAATGCAAGAGTGTTCTAACTCCAAATATCCAGGAAATGTATCGATATTATGAAAAAATAATGAATAACATTCAGTTAAATACTAACAAGCAGGTGCAGTGGTGTCCTAGCTAAAGTAACACTTATTTTCTGAGTCCTCAGTTAACTGAAGCACCTCTATTGACTAGATGTGGAGGCTTCACATATGTGCACCGCAATCTTGGATTTTGGACTTGGCTTTTGGACTTTGGACTAGGCCCACTGTGGCACTAGTAAATCAGTGATATAACTGAGAACAGTGAAGTGCCCCATAATATCAAAATCAGAACCTTACCTGGATTTAGACCAGTATTCACCTGAAAGATTTAACTTTTATCTATTCATTTCTGTACTTAACTCAAAAGTAAAAAAAAAATACTTTTTTAACCACTGTTGCTCTAAGGGGCTCAATTTATCCTTAGAATCACCAAATTCGTGTTTCTCTGCTGAGGTGGATAGAATATAAAGTCTGAGTTAATGTGTTGGAAGCAGGAAAAATGGACAAGGGTAAGAACCTGAGTGACTTTGACAGGAGCCGAATTGTCATTGAAAGCATCTCTAAAACCACAGGTGGTATACAGAGGTCAGTACCCACCAAAAGTGAAATACAAAAGGACGGGTGGAAGTCTACAGTCAAAAGTCACTTTGGATGGAATTGACAGAAATAGGAATCCAAGGAGTAAAGGAAATAAAAGGAGAAAAAAAGCATATCTTTTACACTCATAGCAATCTGTCAGAAAATAATTCGGACTTCAGGCTTTTTGGTGAGAGCAGAAGACATTCCATCAGACAGTTGGGTGGACAGTAAATGGACAGCTGGGTTCACGTGTGTCACATTTTTAGGGAAGAGATAGCAACAGGATGGACAACATGAAGAAGACAAGCCATCTGAAACAGTGTGATGTTACTTTTCTACACATCTACCTGAACACTGTTTCAGACCAAATGTGCCCCTTTATGGCAATGTATTTTAAATCTAAATAAGCTTTCTGTACGAAAATACCACACCATACACAGAGATAATACCATACATGTGGGGGCTGCTGTAGCCTTATGGTTAGAGAAGCGGCTTTGGGACTGAGAGGTTGCTGGTTTGATTCCCAAACCAGCAGGAAAAATGTGTGGTGGGGGAGTGAGCTCCACCTTCATGGCTGAAGTTTACGTGTGTGTGTGTGCTCACTTTGGATGGGTTAACTGCAGAGGCAATAATTTCCCTCGCAGGATTAATACAGCATAGCAGGGGAAAAAAAAAACACTTTCACACAACCATAACTCAAAACAAAGTGCTGTACATCAAAAGTAAAATTATTTTAAAATTAAAATAATGCACCCTACCATACTGCAAGAACTGTTCAGCAATGGTTTGCGGAAGTTTGATCTGCTTATCTGTGGAATGTTCTGGACAAACAAGTCCAAATCATAGAGGTCCAACCTTGCAACTTCCAGGAATTAAAGGATGCGCTGTTGACTTCATTGGACCTTCTGGGTACCACAGCACACCCTCACAGGTCTTGTGTAGTCTATGCCATGACACAGTATAACAGAATAACTGAATATTGGGGGTAGCCGTAGCATAAAGGACCAAAAGGTTGCTGGTTCCATTCCCAAACCTGCAGGAAAAATGCGTGGCGGTAAGGGAGTGAATTCATTCATTTTCTGAACTGCTTAATCCTAATTAGGGTCGCCGGGAGGCTGGTGCCCATCTCAGCCAACGCCAGGCGTGGGCTGAGTACACCCTGGACAGCTCGCCAGGCCATTTTTACTACTCTGGAGTTGCCCAGGGTGAGTGGTGGCGAGCTAGTGTGGGCTTGCTCGTAGCTCCCCAACTCAGCTGCCATGCGCCTTCGGGTTGGGGATAGGTCTCTTACTGTTGTTTTTGCCTATGGGCTGAACGGCAGTAAAGAGTACCCAGCCTTCTCGGAGTCCCTGGGAGGGGTACTTGACAGTGCTCCGACTGGGGACTCCATTGTTCTACTGGGGGACTTCAACGCTCACG
>JAOUQZ010045301.1:0-10534 GCA_028564935.1 Neosilurus hyrtlii | reverse complement strand
ATATATATATATATATATTTTTTTTTTTTGTAATGTGAAATCCATTTCCTTTGGTTACTGAAATATGAAATATTGCAACACGCAACCTCCCAGATTGACCAAAGCAGCTCTTTGTACATTGGGCACCCAACCAGTCCAGAGGCCCCGGATACCTCCTTCTTTCATGATCTTCACAAAGGCATGAATAATACCGTGGACTCTGGTAAAAAAAAAAAAAAAAATTAAACAAACAAACAAACAAATAAATAAAAGATATTAATCATGGCCGAGAATTCATTTTGACTATACTAGAATTGCTTACCGTGGTGGTTGGCCTTCTAACCGTCTTTTTCCTTCCATTTGCATCTGTACCTTAACTAGATCAGTGGGGCTGGCCAGGAATTGGCCCAGAGCCCCTGATACCATGCTACCAAGTGCTGCCTTCCTGCACCCAATAACAGGGTCATATTTCATAAAGTAATATACTAAACAGCTATGAACATGGCTTAAACTAGTTTTGTGCCAATAGGGCTGACCTCAGCAGTTTTGTGTTTTATTTACCTCACAGTACCACTAAATGTTTGATCCTAGTTACAGTCCTTATGACTCTATACCACCAGACAAGATTAGACGATAAGTTTCTTCTTACCAAAAGGGAAAGCTTCCATCTTCAGATTTTCCCAGCACAAAATCCCGGAGCTGTTCATAGGCTAGCATCCTGCTCCCTGAATAAACTAATTAAAAAAAAAAACAAGTGTTGATGACATGGGTGCAGTATTTTTCTTTATTTCTTTAGCCTTTCGACATTATAATAACAACATATTTTTAACAATGCATATTGTTTACCAGCTGATGCCTACCATACAACAATCAATAATGGAAATAAGTATATTAAAATTAAACAATGAACGGTGGCTGAAATATCAATTACTGAAAGACTAATCCTGCACATTTTCAATCATTTTTGTTAAGGCTTTTGTTAAAACACCTAACACACCTCCAAATCAAAAAGTGAATGGCTTCACTAAAACAAGATACAGGTTTTAGAACGGCACAGCCCGAGTCCAAATCTAAAACCAGTTTAAGATATGGAGGATGAACCTGAAGATACCTGTGCCAACGTGCCCCGACAATCTGACACAGTTAGAACAATCTTATAAATTATATTCTTAAATTCTTGCTGTTGGCCAACATGGTCAATGATGGGGTCTTCTGGTGTTTTAGCCTATTTACGGTTCTATCAAAGTTTTAAGCTTTGTGCCTGCTGGCATGCTTTTCTGCTCACCACAGATGAAAAGAGTGATTATAAGAGTTATCATATCCCCCCTGGCTTTTTTCCTCTGGCTGCTCTTATCTACCCCCTAAAGACTCTAAAAAGGGTGGGTACGCTAAACTGTCATTAGGTTATTAAGAACAAACAACAGTCAAGACCCGTCAACCCCACCTGAAGGCAGAGGGAAGCTACCCTTTTGTCAACCTGGAAGAACCCCAACATGTGGGCACCGAGACAGGTGGCAACAAGGATACCCACCACAGCTCACTGCCTATACTTTTTGGAGCCTCCTGTGGACTCCCTCGTCATCCTGGGAGACTTCCATATTGGCGATGACCATATGACCTGAAAGGGAGTAATTGGTAGGTACGGCCTCTCCGATATGAGCCTGAATGTCTTTGTTGTTGGACTTCTGTGCTCGTCACGGCTTGTTCATCACGAACACCATGTATGAACATAAGGGTGTCCATAAGTGCACCTGGCACCAGGACACCCAAGGCTGCAGTTCGATAATCAACTTTGTAGTTGTGTCATCGCACTTGCGGCCACATATTCTGGACACTCGAGTGAAGTGCAAAGCAGCGCTGTCAAATTATCACCACCTGGTGGTGAGCTGGCTCCGATGGCGGGGAAGGCCACCCTCCAGACATGGCAGGCTCAAGGGTGTAGTTAGGGTCTCCTGGGAACGTTTGGTGGAGTCCTCTGTCAGAAGTGCCTTTTAATCCCACCTCCAGCAGAGCTACCACCACATCCCAAAGGAGAAATGGGACATGGAATCCGAATGGGCCATGTTTCATGCCTCCATTATTGAGGCAGCAGTCCGGAGCAGTGGTCGGAAGATCATCTGTGCCTGTCGTGCCGATAACCCGTGAACCTCAGGAGGGGGAAGCAATTCTCCACAAATACTGTGGAGTATTTAAAAAGCTCCTCGGTGGTCAGGTTCCCGAGGTGAATGAGATTAGGGCTCTGGATGTTGTAGGACGATCTTGGTTAACACGTCTCTCGCGTGGTCATCAGGGGCAATACCTCTGGATTGGCAAACTGGGGTGGTTATTCCCCTTTTTAAAAAGGGGGACCGGAGGGTGTGTTCCAACTATTGTGAAATCACAGTCCTAAGCCTACCCGGGAAAGTCTATGCAGGAATAATGGTGAGGAGGATCCAACCGGTAGTTGAACCTCGGATTCAGGAGGAACATTGTGTTTTTTGTCCTGGCCACGCCACTCTCGACAAGCTCTATACACTCTACAGGATCCTGGAGGGGTCATGGGAGTTTGTCCAATCTGTCCACATGTGCTTTGTGGATTCAGAGAAGGCTTTTAACCTTTGGGGTATTTTTTGGGGCGTGCTTCGGGAGAACGGGGTACCGGAACCATTAGGTCTCTGTACCACAGGAGCCAGTTTGGTCTGCAATGGTAACAACTGGTCGAATTTCTGATGGGGGTTGGGGTCCGACAACGCTGTCCTTTGTAACTGGTTCTGTCCATAATTTTTATAGATAGAATTTCTAGGCCCAGCCGAGGTGTTGAGTGGTAGTGGGATGGTGGCCATAGGATCTCATCTCTGCTATTTGGGGATGTTGTTGTCCTTTTGGCTTCACCAAGCCAGGACCTCCAGCTCTCATTGGAGCAATTCGCAGCTGAGTGTAAAACAACCAGGATGAAAATCAGCACCACCAAGTCTGAGGCCATGATTCTCAGCCAGAAAATGTGGAAAGCACCCTCCGTGTCTGGAGTGAGGTCCTGCCCCAAGTGGAGGACTTTAAGTATCTCGGGGTCTTGTTCACAAGTGAGGGAAGAATGGAACAGGAGATCGACAAGTGGATCGGTGCAGCCTCTGCTGTAAAGCGGGGCTTGTACCGGTCCATTGTGGTGAAGAGGGAGCTGAGCCAAAATGCAAAGCTCTCAATTTACCAATCGATCTATGTTCCAACCGTCACCTATGGCCACGAGCTTTGGGTAGTGACCGAAAGGACAAGATCGCGGATACAGACGACTGAAATGAAATTCCTTGGCTCAGGCATCTGATAAGAATACCTCCCAAATGCCTACCTGGTGTGGTGTTTCTGGCATGTTCAACCAGGAAGAGATCCCGTGGTCGAACCAGAACACGCTGGAGGGACTATATCTCTCGGCTGGTCTGGGAACACCTCGGTGTCCCCCTGGAAGACACAAGGGAGAGGGACGTCTGGACCGCACTGCAAACACGGTACTAAATCAGTCCTTCTGGCACTATGCCACAATCAGTCTTTCACTTCATTATGATGAATGATGGGAACACTAACTGGCAGATATGACCTATATATGTCAATTCAACAAAATGGGTGTTGCACCACTTTCTCTGATTATTCCAAAATTTATTTTGTGAATCAAGCATGTTGTTTTATGACCATATGCAAAATGTACTAACATATCTACTGGACTGGTATATATGACCTTGTAAAACATTGTATCTGGCCTAAAAATTAACCATCGCCTATTTTTTTTAAAGGTTTTTAAATTAGTAAAATGGCTTTTTGCCATTCTTGCAGCCTTAAAAATTTCTCACCTTCCAATATATGTAAAGTATTTGTGGAACATATTGAATAAAACTAGGTGACTTGATATATTCTGTTTTTTAAAAAAAACATGAACATGAAACCAGGTATGAAACTTTGGCCTAAAACGTTACCAAAGAAGCAGGTCTTGTGAAGACACCACCATGTCAGATGACAGTCAGACTGATCCCTGTCTTATACCCGAAGAGAGACCACTAGCTTTTGCTCCACTTAATGAATCTCTTGCAGCTCTATGCTGCTTACTACTTAAGAAGCGTTTTCTGAAAGTATCATCCAGAATCAGGTGGGGTCGCTGTACCAGCATGACTCACATTTTCACGAAACTTTTCATAAAGATTGAAAATTATAAGAATAATCTGAAATATCAGACACATATTCTACTCTGCCCTTGAGTTACAGACCCCTAATGTCAACTTTTCTCAGGATGGCCAATTTATTTCTAGCATTTTCAGTTATGAATCATTTCTACCTATGGAAAAATGGCAAGGTTATTATTTCAAATTCAATTCTACACATATTTTGGAGGGTATTCATGGTAAAACATCTTTGGCACTTTTTCACAGGTAGGATATATGAAAGCCTAAAAACTTAAGAAAAATTTCATTAAAATGTTAAAATCTCTGTATCTCCTCAGTATGAAATAGTTCCAAGGTTAAACTACCTGGAATTGAATAACTTTTTATTCTCTTTCTAATAATTGAATTGTTTTTGTGGTACCCTTTCATAGGTGAGAGCTATGTGCCCTTAAAATTGCAGTAAAACTTCAAATCGCCATAATTGCTTCCATTGTATCTCATAGCCTTAGGTACTGTTTCTATTCAAAGCCATATGTTGATCCAAAATAACATGCCGGTGAATTATTACTTAGGTAGAGTTTACATGTGTATCAATTTGTAATAGGTGTTACTACAGTAACTACAGTATTATTTCTCTGTATACCATACATGAACACAAACATAACAAAAAAATATGCATGTGATGCCAAAAGCAGATAATTATTCTTAAACTCCAACTTGAATTTGTTGGTTTTTGATAAAACAGCAATATTCAACACATGAACAAACAGACATTTAGAAACCAAAGACGATTATGTTTAGATTTCTCTTTTAAACGGTCTAGGGGTTACATTTCACATGCTTTGCTTGCCCTTCTTTCGGTCCTTTTTCATGTCCTTGTATGCTGCATTTATCACATTTATGTCTTTTTCTTCAAAATGAAATGGACCATTTTCTATGATTGGCTATATTTTATACTATCTGATGGTACAGTTTCACGATCCTGTCAAGTTGGCCAATCCCAGCTGCTTGCCCCAGCTGTATGAAGGAATTTAATTTGGTAGAAACCATCTTCTTGTACTTTTTCAACAATGTCGATATAATACTTTATATCATAGTATACAGCATAATAATGGCCTTTTTCTATCCCTTGCAATTTTTCTAGATTTTTCGTTCTCTTCTGTCCATGTTGTTCCTCCATATGTGTTTCAGCTGCATGGATATCAGTGATTTCTTAGGTTAGGATTTTCTCCTCTTGCAACAATTGCAAGTGCAGTGAGCTCAGCATTGGCTTCAGCAGCATAAAGTTCATCAATGTCTTCCTCTTCCTTAGGGAAATAATCTGAGGAGGATGGAGTCTTGCTTCTGTTTCTTGCTAGTCTTTAAGTTATTTTTTCAAATATTTTTCATTATATAAGACATAAAGCTTTAAGTTTTTAACATTTTCAGATTAATATCTCATCACAGGTATGAGGCAAATGAACAGTAATTGTTGCGATTTGAGGATTTATTGTAATTTTAATGGCAAGTACCTCTCACCTATGAAAAAGTAACAAAAATGACTAAATTATTTGAAAGAGAATAAATATTTGTGCCATTCAAGGTTTAACCTTGGTACTATATCATATCATAGGTAGGAAATTCTGAGTTTTACAATGATAAGCTTACTATCTAATATGTATTTTTTAGCTTTATAGAAAAAATATCAAGGTTTTAAAATTTTATCCCACCAAATAAAACACAAAGCTTCAATTTTTAGCACTTTCAGATGAATACCTTTTCATATGTGCGAGATACAAGGCAAGCAATTAACCCGATTTTAGGTTTTATTGGAATTTAAATGGCAAATAGCTCTCACCTATGAAAAAGTACCAGAAAAACAATTGGATTATTTGAACGATAATAAAAAGTTCTTCCATTCCAGATGGTTTAACCTTGGTACTATTTCACAGGTAGGAGATACAGAGATTTGTAAAATTGAACAAAATTCAATTCCTTCAATTTTTAGGGTTTCATATTTCCTACCTGTGAAAAAGAGCCAAGGATGTTTTACCCAGAATACCCTAAATATACATAAACCTGAATTTGAAAAAATAACCTTGGTACTTTTTCATAGGCAGAAATTATTCATAATTGAACATGCTAGAAATAAATTGTCCGCCCTGAAAAAAAGTGGGTCTGTAATTCATTAGAATATGGATCTAATATTTCAGATTATCCTTACTGGTATCAGGGTCAATCATTATGAAAAGTTTCATGAAAATCTGAGTCATGATTGTACAGTGGGCTGAATGATTGTCTCATAAAACGCCTCTTTAAGTTGCCAAGCTAAACCAGTCACAGGTTGAAAAGTATGCCTAGAAGGAACAGAAGGCTCTGCTAGACTGGAATACCTGCTATTTACAGCTATTTACCAGCACTGCAAACAGGCCTGCTTCAGAGACAACAGCAACTGATGAATGCATTTTTCAAGATTACCAGGTCTTGTTAGAAGCTTTGTAGAAAAAAAAAGATATCCTCACCACAGGAGCAGATGCAGATTTGAACTTTGTCACCTCAGTCTTGGACAATACAAAAAACTGCTTCAGAATTTTGTGTTACTCACTACTTGGTCAGGAAATCCAGAGCCCAAAAGCAACCCCCAGCAGAAAGCTGATCATGGGATAACTAAAATAAATGTATTCAGTTTTACTAATGAGATGAAATAAGTAGGATGTGTCCTGGAATTAATGATTTTGTATTATTAAGAGTTGATGGTGAGACGGTACAGATGCAAAAACGTTTGATATTGTGCAAATTTAAGGCGTTTTGCAGTGCATTTAGAGAGAAAGTTGGTGAAAGAATTTTCCAATTTCTGTTGAGGCCTAAGTGGTGCATAACAGTAGGAGCCAAGGGTACACACTCAGTGTGTGTATGCACCATACACCAGAATGTAAAGCAGTCGACTGGCTGCTTAGGTGTTATATATCATGCACCAATTGGAAATCTTGTCTGTGATGAGGAGAGCAAACTATGTTTGCTTCATAGGTACGAGCATTGTCCTGGGGAGGCTAGGGGGTGCCTAAAGACTCAGTTAAAGGATAATTCAGATGGGAAGGAAATCATAAGGTACAAATAGTGGGTACACACTGATTGAACAACACTGGTAACAAATGAAGAGCCAAGCTCAGCACTTATGGATAACCTGATTGCCAAGGTAGAACATCTTTCCAAACACCATTGCATTGCCAAAGCTCAGAGTGCTTAATTATCTGCAGCCAAAAAGAATATGTCAGATGACACCGTTATCCGTGACTTCACAGAAAATTATTCTTTTATTATACAAGATACAAGGCCAACCTCCATCCTTTTATGGCCTATCACAAACTTAATGGAGAAATTAAAGTGTTCAGTTTTTGCTTTGTAATTGACTACTCGAAACAGTGCACGCCTTTCAAAAATTTCTAGTACCACTAATGACAAAATTCCCAGCTGTAAAGAGATTTGTATACTTTTCCAATGGAGCAGCTTCACAACACAAAAACCCTATAAATATATCAAACATGTGCTATCATCAGAGGGATTTGGGAGCCAAAGCAAAGTGGCATTTCTTTGCTACATCCCATGGGAAGGGGTAGGTGGGACTGTTAAGCGACTTGCAGGACAAGCATACAGACCCCTAGAGAAGGTCACCTACCCCAGAGGCACTTTTGTCAAGAGCACTGAACAATACAACTGGAATAAACTTATTCTATATGAAAAAAAAAAGATGTACTCAGCCATGGGGAAGAGTCCAAAGCCCAGGTTGAAAATGCAATATCTTAGTGGCAAGAATAAGAGACAATCACTGCTTCATCCCAGAGTCAGAAACTCAACTGAAAGTCAGCAGGGTCTCAGGAGAACCTCTGGTAGTAGTTGCTCTCTTGCCAGATCAAAATGTTGCTTGTGTGTATGACAAGAGATGGTGCATTGGAATTGTGTTTGACTCTACAGAAAAATATGATGACTTTCAAATTAAATTAAGTTTTCATGGTCAAATAAAGATGACAGTATAGGTCCCAACTGCTCACATCTTTCGACCAATCAGTGCCACAGCAACCCACCATGGTGAACAGTACCATACTATATGTTGAAGACAGTGACCTTATAGCAAGTATTTTTTTTTAATAATAAGTGATTAATTTATCTAGAATTACAAACGGACAGTCCTGCAATCCAAGTTAATCTAGTTAGTCTACAGAAATAACTAATGAACCAGTTTCCCAGTTCCATAGTGCATAGGTTACCTATATGTCTGCAGATTGCAGGTGTTACCCCTTGCCATAATTTTAGTGCCCCTTCATCTTGCACTATTCCTATGGCTGTGCTGATCATTCCTCTGTACACAGTGCTGGCACTTCCACATTTGCTGGGTTTTCCAAGAATATTTTCACTTTGTAACTGAAGTCTTGTTTTTGTAAGGTCCAGGGGGAATGTGACTAAATAAGAGTGGACAACAAATGATATATTCATAAATAAACACAAATGAATGAACAATTATTATTTGTTTATACACTTTTACAGATATTCTTTTTAATTGTTAGGAACTTCATTACCTAGTTCTGCCACACTGGCTGCGCATGCGCAAACAGTGAACTTTGCCGCTGACCCCATCGCATGAAATAACTACGAAATGGAATAATATAGAATAAAATATATTAAACACAATGCATTTTTCTACATTCACAAAGATTAGGCCCAACTTCACACTACTCACTGACCTGAAAATACTCCCTCAGTGTTCACGCGGCTCACACAGGCGCAGATGATCTGATTCAACACGGAGACTGAAGTTCACCTTTTACACGCGAGTTTCTCAACCTAATAACGAATTGTACTAAACTACATTTCCCAGTTTACGGTGCGGTGGACGTGGCAAGCGGCAACCATAGAAATAAACACAAGACCGGCGCTACTGTATTTAAAACTTTACCAGAGACGCGCTTTATTTATAGACTTTTTTGTGAAACGTGCTGGTGAAACACCATGATACAAGTAAAATTAAACAAATGTTCGGACTTTAGAATTTTTCTGGGAAAGAGAATAAATAATAAAGAATGTAATTATTCTGTAGATACATTTCTTACACTTAAATGTTATTGTTTGTTCTTTAGAGATAGTATTTCAAATGTTGGAGCAAGTTGAGACGCAATATCTTATTGAAATTGCAGATTTTAATCCTTGTTATCATGGCACGTCATGCGAAGGGCTGGTGCGTTCTTGTGTTTATGTCAATGCTGCCACTACCCGAGCTGGGAAATGAAGCCTACTCGATGGTCTGGTAAAGTGCAATACCACCGAGATCCGCCAGGGACAGGCTACAAAGACTTCCATTCAAAAATGATAAAATTTTCACATAAAGTATAGATTTTTTTTTTTTACAATTGTCCCACGGTTAATTTTTCATCAGATATTTAACAGAAATATTTAAGTCACGTATGTGCATATTTGGGGGCGTGTCTGGTTTTATTGACATTCCTGGACTGGAGTGAGTGACAGCAGGGCTTTTTTTCCTGAGCTTACATTGTCATCACTGCTTAACTGGAGTTTTTTTCAGTAAGAAAATATTTATTTTCCTAATGATTTCCAGTTTTAAAGCACAGTAAATTAAATTTTAAATAAAGTATAATGTTTACAATGCATTCTAGATGCCGCTGTGAACTGTTTTGTTAATATGAACATTAGAGGTAGTTAGGTAGCATTAGCTGATGTGTTTTCAAAGCGAATGGTACTGGTTTAGGGTTAGAGTGCCAGTGTTCCGGCGTAACTTGTTTTCATGTTAACTGGTGACATTGGCTTACAGATGTTTACACTCCATTCCATCGACATTTATCTTACTTCTCTTTGACTTCAGCAGAATCGTCAAGACGACTACTCTTGTTCAGAGTGAAATCTTGGGCTCCACTTTGCTGTACAATAAAGTGAAACATATGTCGTGTCTCAAAAAATATTAAAATTAAAATTCAAAAATCAAAAAATATTAAAATTAATATATATCACTACATATATATATATATATATATATATATATATATATATATATATATATATATGAGAGACAAAATATAACATATATATCACTGTAAGCACTGTATTCAAAGTTTTATATACTGAGACTATCTTGCAAAACCATACTTAACCACAACACGTCCAACATAGTTTAAGCCTATATGAATTCAAAAATAATAAAACCAGTTTAAGTTAAATATGCACTCATTTATTTAGTGCCTTGAATTTGAATTTTGCAAAACAAAGTACAAAAAATGGTTAATATATACATATTGACCAAATAATTACTTTATTTAGTTATTTATTTTATTTTATTATATATTTTTTGTTTGTTTACGGGGGGCTTTTTATTTATCTATCTATCTATCTATCTATCTATCTATCTATCTATCTATCTATCTATTTATCTATCTATCTATCTATCT
>JAOUQZ010045300.1:0-10534 GCA_028564935.1 Neosilurus hyrtlii | reverse complement strand
TTATCAAATGCCGGCCATGTCTCTCACTGTCTGTGGTGAGAGGCATGTAAAAGAACCATTGCTGATTTTTGTCAAGAATAGGCTGCATAGCCGTCAGCGTGTTTCTGCCCTGCAATGGCCTGGCGAGCTGTTCAGGGTGTACTCTACCCTCACCCAGAGTCGGCTGAGATGGGCACCAGCTTCCCCGCGACTCTAATTAGGATTAAGCGGTTCAGAAAATGAATGAATGAATATACACACTTTATGTTCTATTTCATCTTTAATAAAATGTTGAGTGTGCAGGCTAACAATGGGATATCCCATTGTGTGTGTGTGTGTGTGAGAGAGAGAGAGAGCTTCAGTGACCGTGACGCAGTGCTTTCTATAAATACCTTCAGCTCACGTTTCTCTGCTCTTTTCCCTGCCAGACCTCCAGTGCATCTTGGATATGTGTGTGACGTCTGGTCAGATCTACAGTTAACATGTCCTCTAAAGCTGCTGATGGACTCCCATCATCACTTCATGACTGTGGTAAGTTTACTCATCTACTTTTTTTAGACATTGGATATTTTTACTTATTTCATGATATTTTTGTGGAACTTATTCACTGTTTTTGCTGATAATGCAACAGAACTTTCCACAGAGATCATCTGTAAGTTTACAAAAGTAAGGCAAAATGTAGTAACTCTGTGATACACTTCACCTTTTAACTATTTTGCTGAATTCTAAGAGAGACTTCACAGCAATGAAGGAACATCTGTAAAAACAAACACAAAATATTGTGGTGGGTGGCGGGGGGGGGGGGGGGGGGGATAAACTTTTGCACTCAGTTCTGTCTGTCGATCACTAGGATTTGCTTTATTCAGAGTTTGATGCAAAGCAGGACAAAGGGACGTAGTAGTCTGCGTAAGCTGTTTTGCTTAAAAGAAAACAAATAAGCAGCTCATTTTCTCACCAAATTAAAGATGACTCTGAAGGACAGACTCGTGCAGTTCTGAGATACAGACACACACCGTTTATACAGTCAAAGATTTGAAGTTGGTTTAAGGGGATTTGGGTTGTTTACGATGTTCATTTCATGGAATTAAAGAGACCCAGAATTAGGTTTGAATCATGGTCTGAAATGTTTGGTCATGTCATCACAAAATGCGATGCAAAATAAGCCCTTTTGCAATCTATTCTCGCCTTTGTATCACTATTTTTGCTGACATTTACCTTACTTCTGTTTGACTTCTGCGTATTCATCAAGACTCTAAATTCAATTCAAAGTAAAATCTGATGCTTCACTTTGTTGTTATATTAGAATATATAAGTATACATTTTAAAGTAAATTAATAAAATGTATGTTAGACATATGTAGACAATGGAAGTAAGACTTTTAATGGAAGGAGGACAATTAAAATAAGTTCGTTTCGAACTCGATCCTGTGGGTTAAAATAGTCTTTCATACATCAACATGTCTAACCACCTGAGCTGCCACTCTCCCAAGGAAACAATGAATAATCTATAATTATATTCTGTTTCCCAAAAAGCACTGCTAGTCCCATGTTAATGTTTGTCAGTAACAAGCAGTCATTAGCACGTTTGCCGTGTGGAATTAGCACGTTTCCGTGTGGAGTGTGCATGTTCTCCCTGTGCTTGTGTGGTTTTCCTCTGGGTAGTCTGGTGTCCTCCCCAGTCCAAAAACATGCACACTAGGCTAATTGGAGGCTTCAATTTGCCCCTATGAGAGGGAGCGCAAATGGTTGTGTGAGTGTTAGGACTGCAGTGGCCTGGTGAGCTGTCCAGGTGTACCCTGCTCTCACTCAGAGTCGGCTGAGATGGGCGCCAGCCTCCCCACGACCCAATTTAGAATTAAGCGGTTCAGAAAATAAGTGAATGAATGAAGTTAACATTGCTGTCTGTGCTATTTAGTGACTGTAACCCAGTCTGTACTAACAGTGATTCAATTCATAGCTGTTGGAGATTTAAGTTTGTTTTCTCCTTATTGGTGAAAAGAAAATAAGTTATTAGATTGTGATGCAAACCTCAGCAATTGTTATTCAGAAATTATGAAGAACAGATTTCTTTGCACAGACCAAGCAAATTAGTTTGATAAATAGTTTTTAAGTTCACTTCTGGTGCTGTTACTTGCCTGCTCCTGTACAAGGCATCTGTGAGGGCTGCTAAAGATCATAGCGGACAGTACAGCTAACTTGCTGTTAAGGGCATTTTCAGTCTCTTAGAGCAAACAGTTCCAAAGGGGTCAAAAATAAAGGTTTTTTATTTTTCAGGTTTTTAAAGTAGTAATTTTCTTTAATATTCAAAGTTATAAAAACTTTTTAACATTTTGGTCGTAATGTTATTTTCTTGGAAGTTTTGGCCTTTGAAAGTATGCATGTCCAAAACAATAAAATTTCTTTAAAAACTATCATTGTCAATAGTAAGTAATTATCAACCAGCCTGTAAGATTCTGACTGTATAGTATATAAAATATGTAGCAGATGGATATTTTTTCTGAGCTTTTATTAGTAGAAATATCTTTTGTGTTAAATTACTGATGGCATAAACCTTCCGGAGTGGACACTTTTGGACGGACACATATTCACATGCTTGTGTAATCAATATTTCAGAGTCTGGTTCCGATATGTTTTGCTCTAAAGTTACACACCTAGATGTTCTTTATAAAAAGTGCATCTGATTGAAAAAAGATACATTTCTTATTATAACAAGAGACAGAAAAGTCGGAGTGGACATTCTGGATGGACACTTCCTCGCATGTATTCAGATCCGCCCTGTGCAGAACAAATAGGGGATATTGCCACCAATGCATGGTTTAGTTCAGCAACATATACTTATCTAATTTTGAATTAAAAAATACAAACATCCTCCTATGAAAATTATTTCAGTTTGAATTGTGAGAATTTTTCAAATGGGGAAACTAAGCTTTGTCCGAAATGTATCTTCCGTGTATATTTTGAAGACAAGCTGATACTTTTTGTTCATTATTTTGTTTTAATTTAAAGGTACTTCATACTATTGTGTATTTATTCATATATGAAATTTTACATAATATGTACAGATTTTGGAACAATAACCCTCATTTTATGTATCTCCAGTGCTCTAGAAGTGAAAAGTCTCCTAATCCCATTCATATGTGATTTATTGCCCTCACATTGACCAATCAAATTGTGTGTACTGTCCTTACTGAAAAAAAAATTATTCTGAGTGGATAATGCTGGAACCAAAAATGATCAAAAATCACGGTTTGTCACGGTCATTGGGGCGCCAAGGTGTTCCCAGACCAGCCACGAGACGTAGTCCTGTCGGGGACTCTTCCCGGTTGGACATGCACGAAACACCACACCAGGGAGTTGTTGGGGAGGCATTCTATTCAGATGCCCAAGCCACCAGAACTGGTTCCTGTCAATGCAGCAGTTATACTTCGAGAACAGAGCTTCTCACCCGATCTCTGAGGGAGAGCCCTGCCACCCTGTGAAGGAAGCTCCTTTCAGCGGCTTGTATTCGCAATCGTGTTGTTTTGGTCACTATTCATAGCTTGTGACCAAAGATGAAGGTGGGAACGTAACTCGACTGGTAAATTGAGGGCTTTGCCTTCTGGCTCAGCTCCCTCTTCACCGCGATGGACAACGCTTTACAGCAGAGGCTGCACCGATCTGCCTGACGATCTCCCATTCCATCCTTTCCTCAATGGTCAACAAGACCCCGAGATACTTCAACTCCTTCACTTGAGGCAGGACATGATTCGAGACCCGGAGGAGGCATTCCACCCTTTTCCAGCTGAGAACCATGGCCTCAGAATTGGAGGTGCTGATTCTCATCCCGGTCACATCACACTCAGCTGCAAATCGCTCCAGCAAGAGCTGAAGGTCCCGGCTCGATGAAGCCGAAAGGACAACGTCATCTGAAAAAAGCAGAGACGAGATCCTATGGCCACCAAACCAGAACCCCTCAACACCTCGGCTGCACCTAAAAATTCTATGTATAAAAATTATGAACTGAACTGGTGACAAAGGACATCCTTGTTGGAGGCCAACCGCCACTGGAAATGAATTCAAATTTGTTGTTTCCAATGCGGACCAAGCTCTGGCTCAGGCAAATACAGAGACAGAATGGCTGGAGGGACATGGTTGAAAGCCTTCTCCAAGTCCACAAAGCACATGTGGACAGGTTGGGCAAACTCTATTAATAAGTCTCTAATAACTTCTTTTTTGGTCTGTTCTTTTCTGTAGTTCAGGTTTTAATCTTCTGGATACGTATTAGCAGAGCTGTAAGTGTAATGAAGAAGTACATGCTAAGTAGGGTTTATGTAAAGTAGGATGAAGGAAGCAAGTAAACTATTTTTTCTGAAGACAAATAAGCAGCTCAGGTTTATAAGAATATGAAAAAAAAAAACCAAAAACCCATCTCAGAAGGTGACATCAAAAAAATAAAAAAATAAAAAATTCATGTGTCTTAGTTGTAGGAGTGAAAGTTATTCGGGCTCACTCTTTCATACTGAAATGTTATGATCATGTTACCCACTAATGATCAAGAACATGCATGGCCACACCCCCAGTAACAAGCAAGTAAATTAAAGGACAAAACACCTGAAGGGCTTTTTCTGCTGTCAAAACACTTAATGTTTAAAACTCAGTGTTAATAATGATCACAGTCCATAACAGTGAAAGAACAAAATTTTAAAAATCAATTATTTATTTAATTAGTTTTTTACTTTTCGGAATTTATCTCATAAGTGCACATCTCTCTCTTTCTCTCTTTTTCTCACCCTCTCATTCTCTTTCTCCCTCCTTCTCACCCTCTCTCTCTCTGTCTCCCTCTCTCTCTCACTCACTCTCTCTTTTTAATCATTTAAAAAAATAATTTCATTAAGCCCACACAGGGGCCATGTTCTTAACTACTGAGCTACATGTTCTTGGTTTTGCTAACACCCCCAAACACTCTCATGATTCCATTTTTATTTCCAAGTGATTACAACGTATATCATATCTTTTTAATATTTCTGGTAAGTGCATGGGCCCCTTAAAAGCTTTTCTTGGACTATATTCACATCCAAAAAAAGAAAAATAAAATATAATAATAATAAAAATTAACTAACAGTCAGAACTCGTTCTTAGCTAAGTTTTAAACCAAATGGGACTTTACCATGTTATGGTATCATGGAACAGGCCTGCAACCTGAGGTATGTCCTAAGGACAGCACGTTGTACCCCGGCCTGAGGAAATAATATGTACTGTAAATGCTAGCTAGAGGTTACTATGCTATTCTTCTAATGCTGGTTTTCATTCATTTTAGACTTAATTCACAAAAAGCATCAAAATATGGAATTAAAGTACATGTGTACAATATACTAAAAGTATAAGCAGATATACATATGACACAAGCTTTATGTCCCTAACCTACCCATCTGGAGTACAGGTGGATGCCACAGCTCCAGGCTTCATGTTCATTGAACTGTTTCCATAAAAAAAATTAGTTTTATAATATGATGCATCCACACTAAAACTCCACATTGCTGAATTGTTATACTGGACTAATCTTTGCAGCCCTACATTTAAGTATGCACCAAAGGCTAATTAGTTGTTTGTTCCTGTGGAATCATTTGGGGAGATCATGTCTGTCCTCCCCTATGCTTGTGTAGGTTTCCTCTGGGTACTCTGCTTCTGTATTTGGGACCCATGAACTAAGAAATGCCTGTGGCCTGCCTGTCTGAAATGACATAATGTCATATATTTAGTCCTCCATAAATCTTATGCCAGTTGCTGGACTTCCTGATCACGTACTTGAATTAATTATTAATTATTAACAGCATCAACATGAATATGAATATGAGTACAGAAAGTATCTTTGGAATGAGTGATCATATTTCCTTTATTTAAAGACATTTGTAATCCTGAAATGGAGAAGTGTCCACTGAAGTCATCTCTAATTAAATATATATTTGAATTGTTAATGATTATACCTATAGAAGAGAAATTGTATGATTTACTGCACTATTTAATTATTGGATGATTTATGTGACTATTGTATGAGTAGAGAAAAAGGAACAAAAAGCTCAAACAAAAAAGGCCAAGCTGACACATGATGTCATGAGGGACCAATCAGTCTAGAGCTTGAGGATGATAGTCAAATCAGAGTGGAATGGGCACTTTTTAAGCCAATGCAGAGCTGGTAGAAGGGGTCCGAGGTCTTTTCTCTGAACAATTTTTTTTCTGAGCGAATGATTGTATGCTTTTCTTTTCCTAAAGGCTAAATAAACACCTGACAAATGGATCTGAATCTCTTGCATCATGAACTCGACACTTTCTGCCACAACACTGGTAATATTTGTGGTCACTGTGTGAGAGTTTTCTGTTTTTCATGTAAATGGTTCAAAGCTGTAGTTGAGCACTGTACTTAATACTGTGGTGTTGTTCCTTCGAATACAGTAAAAACAGTGGACATTGTAATACACACCACAGCTCAGTCAGTTGGATATTTTTCACAATCTTGTTAAGTTCCACCCAGAGAACTCTCTGACCAACCATCAAATGATGATCTACACAACCAACTTTCCTTCTCTTCTCACAATACTGGTCTGACTCTGTCATGTTGGTTTCTCACAGGTCTGCCCCTGAGCTCCATCCAACCCCGGCAAAAATCCAGAAACTGGACGATTTGTGTTCAACCTCCCCGAGTTCAACATCATCTCATTACTGTGTTTCCTCCATGGGCTTCCTGTGGCTACTGCATCAAATTTAAAACACTAATGGTCACCTACAATGCCAAGAACAGAGCAGCTCCCATCCAGAAATCATTCATTTCTATATACAATAATAATATCTCATTCACAGCCATGCTGTTTTTGTGTGGTTTATTATGTAGAAATAAATTTAGGTGAAGATAATTAAATATGGGCTTAAGTTTTAATTTATATCCAGAAAACTACTTTAAGATTTGGCATGGTTGCATTTCTTAGATACATTGATGTGATTAAAAAAACCTAATAAAAATAAAATAAAAATAAATCAGTTTAATTTGGTTATTAATACCTTGCTGGTGTTGTGTTTTTGTTATATATTACCTTAGCTGTTAATTGTAATTAATGATGTGGATGTCACATATATAATATATTGTATGAAGGGAAGCAGACACATCTATGAAATTTCTGTAAGTTTCTAATTAGAGTATTCTTTCCTAGGGGAAAAAAATTAAGTCTATACATCCAGTTACAGTGAGATACAGTGGTCCAAGTTCCAAGGCCATTTTTTAACCTTTATAGTTGCCTTATGATTGTATGTACACAACTGTCACTTTCAGGATCTTAAAAACCAATAACTGCTTTTATAGAAAGGATGATGACAAAATAAAGAAAACTTTCTGAAATATTACATTTTAAAAATTGAAGATTTTACATTCATGTTATAGAATATCTTTTTTTTCCATTACTTAGCATGTAGTGTTTACAAAAACACTCAAAAATTACAAAAAAGGAACCATAGCAGTCCTGAGAGCTGTACTCCATATTGCTTTACAGCTCAAGAGTTTGTCATGGATCCATTTTTTGATAGGGGTATTGATATGATTTTTTTTTTGGAAGAAAACCCACGACATGAACTGAGAGACATGAGTTAACATGGAATGACCCTTAGAACACTTAATAGGTGTTAAGGTTATACAGAGGGAAAAGGATCCACATGCAGAGTGAAGGAGGAGTGAAGAGCACAGTATTTAATAAATAGGCAGACAATCCAAAATGACAGGTGAACTCTGTCAAAGGTCACAAGAAGTCAAAAACAGAGGCATCTCAAAAAAACAAAACAAAAAAATAAAATAACAAAACACACACACACACACACACACACACACACACACACACACACACACACACACACACACAAAAGCTAGCAAGAATGGTCAAGGAACAGGCAAGGTCAAAAACTACTAGGCCACGATATATACAACCACTAGACAGGCACAGGAGAAAACACAATCCACAACTCTTGTGGGGAAATGCAGGGCTTATATACACAGACAAGTGAGGCAGGCAACGAGACACAGGTGAGCACAATAATGAGTCTGTGGAAAGCCAAAGGGGGCAAACAAAAGCACATAATACTAGAGCACAAAGTTAACTAGCAGGAGTACTAACAATAGTTCTGCACCACACTCCTTTCGAGCCTCAAGCACTGCCTGATCCACTATCTACATTCACCACCAGGTACAAGTGAAACCTTCATTCACACGCCTTTCATTCTTGCACGCAGGTGGACGAATGAATGCTCCTTAGATGTCTGAACAGCTGTAACTGAACATTTCCCCCTAAATAATTCAGTAATATCCTCTATTTAAACCCATAATGTATTTCAAATATAAAAAGATGTGTGTGACAAAAACCACAAAATGTGACACCTGTCAAGATTCTTACTATACAAGTATAAGAGATTAATCATGGAGTTAACAATCCAATAAAAACCAAAACAAACAAACAGACAAACAAAAACCAACCAACCAACCAAACAACAAAAACAACAAAAAACAAACATTATAAAGTCACTAATAGAGATTATTCTGGACATAGTCACAGACTCTCTGCCTTGATAGCATTCTATAAATAAAATATTTAGATATCTATAGTAATACAGCTATGAGCATTTAAATTGATCACAAACATAGTCTAGACGATGTAATGTTGTATATTTGTGATCCACTGGCACATTGTATTAGTTGCAGGCATAACCGATCATTGGAAAACTCTTCTGCAATTATATCAGAACAGCTAAAATTATGTGATGATCTGAGGATTCTTTGGTGGTTTTAAAGTTTGAGAATTGTACAGGGCAAAAGGGATCTTGAACAGGAAAGGCTATCACTCCATTTTTTCAGCACTATGCCATACCCTGTGGATGGCACTTGACTGGAGCCAGTTTTTTCCTACAACAGGACAAAACACCCCAAACTAACTTTAGAGAAGAAGCACTCAGCTGATATTTGGTCAAAGATAGAGTGGCCTATGCAGTCACCAGATCTCAATCTGAATGGGGTGTTGTTTAGCGTGAGCTTGACTATATATATATAAAGTCAAATAGCAAGTTTGCAAAATAAAAACTGATTATCTATCACATTAATTTATCAGGTTCAGAATTTATATCTTACTGTTTAAATGACAGTTGAAAAATACACTGTATGTTGCAGACTTTAAATGCTAAAGTGTTCCATTTATGGACATAAAGTTTTGGAACATTTATTCATTCATTTTCTGAACCGCTTAATCCTAATTAGGGTCGCGGGGAGGCTGGCACCCATCTCAGCCGACTCTGGGCGAGGGCAGAAGTTTTGGAACATGAATAATTTAAATAATTTAAAGTCAGTTGTTTATAATCGATTAATCATTCTACTACAATAATGAAATAAATCATGTAACTTACATTTATCACTTATGCATGACAATGTGTTAAGAATTTTGACTGAAATTTACTTTACAGTTACCATCTCTAACAATTTTCCAACTAAATAACAATTTAATATTCTTTTTACACCAGTAACCCAGAATATGAAAATAAAGGACAAATTTAACATTCTCAAGCATGAAAAACTTCAAAAAGATAAATAAGATAAACAACTTTCAACATGTTTGATGGGGGAAAACTGGGAGCTGAAAGAGTCGGCTCTTCTAGATGAGCTGAATCGGTCAATCGGATGCAGCAAAAAGATCCTAAATTTAATTCCTGTACCTGTTACAGGAAGTAAGCAAATAGTAAACATTCCCATTAATGTTCATCTGTGGTTGTTTGATTTGTTTTTACAGTCCGTTTTGACTACACCCGCACTGACCCATGGCACATGTACTGTTTTTGCAAACAGACTTCAAAATATATATGGGTCAAGTGCCAATTCACTTTGTGTCCTCATACTTATTCTCTCTCACTCACTCTTTTGCTGAGCAGCTTTATCACAGGAATGCTGGAACCTATCTCAGCCAACAGTGGGCATTTAGAATGTGTTAATCTACTATGATACTAGTTAAATGATGTTTTGCCAGTAACACCCCTACAGAACTGAAGGAGAGTCTCCTTAACCCTTAAACAGGCACAACTGTAAAAAATTTTTTTTATTATTTTTCTATTAAAGATCCAAATAAAACATTCTCATTATAATTTTCTAAATATTTTGTATATTTTGGATTTTTTTTTATATCAATGTGGATTGTTGGATGGATGAGTGTTGTTTACTTGCAGAAGAGATGGCATCAGGATGCTCAATGGGAAGAAGGCAAGCCAGCAAAGGGGGTGTAATTTTCTGGACAATGGACTTCATTCATCAATATCTATATGTTTTTTTGTAAATTTGCTCTTAAAATTTTTTTTAATTTTATGTGTTTTTAAATCACATATTTATTAGAAGTTTTGCTCTTAGAATGGTTGTCTTTGTAAACTGAAAGAGTGTGCCAGTTGCTCTAATTAGCATAGGTGAAATAAATCCCCATGAAGGGACAAGGGGCATGTGTGCGTGTGTGTGTGTGTGTGTGTGTGTGTGTGTGTGTGTGTGTGTGTGTGTGTGTGTGTGTGTGTGTGTG
>JAOUQZ010045299.1:0-10537 GCA_028564935.1 Neosilurus hyrtlii | reverse complement strand
TGTGTGTGTGTGTGTGTGTGTGTGTGTGTGTGTGTGTGTGTGTGTGTGTGTGTGTGTGTGTGTGTGTGTGTAATCATGATGTGCTTCATTAGGAGATGATCCACACACACACACACACACACACACACACACACATACACACACACACAGGTTCTGTGTCTCTCTGCTTCATTGCAAGCAGCCCTTACCTTCAGTGCCCAAACCTCGGAGATTTTCGAATGTGAAGTGTGAAAAGTTTTTCACTGCACACTGTCAAAACTTCCACATTTTCCTCTTATTATAAGATCTTCAGGAGCTGCCAGAGGAAGCATGCATGACAAAGCTACTCAGGAAAAAAGGATGGAATGAGAAAATTGAGGAAATGATATGTAAGAGAGGCAACTGAAGGGCGGGAGGGAAATACTTTCTCACCTGACTGACCTGAGAGATACTCCAGTGTGTCATGAAAAAAGATGAGTGTGACGGCGAGGCGTCAGGCACTCAACCGTGGCCAAACTCATTCCGGGCTTATAATATAAAAATGACTAAAATTATTCCTAAACGTATCCTCATGACGTATTTCCTTTGACTAACTTCTATGTGTCCACCATAAAGCTAAGCCTATTATTATATTATTAAATATTAATATTAATATTGCACATATTATTAGAAACCTATGGAAGCCCATGCCTGCCACTAGAGAAAAAGAAATATCAGCTTGTAAGTCATAATTATGAGATAGTATATCGTGAATATGAGTTAGAAGCCTATCTCATAATTATGACGTAGCTATATCATAAATATGGCTTTACGTCATATAGTGATGAGTAATCTTATAATAAACGACTTAGAAGCCGATGGTTTTTTTTTCTCTTCTGGTGGAAATGGGTTTCCATAGAAACCTCTTAAAGAAATAGAAACCTTATTTATTTATTTATTTTACTAGTTTTAAACTGAATCTGTTTTTTTTGTGTCGTTTACCCAAACACCCCTGCCAAGCGTTAGCACACAATCAAACCTCTGACAGCTTCCTGTCATTGGTGGTACACTTGGTCCCTAGAAACACATCTAAATCTAAATCCATCAAAACACAACTGCACACGCTAAATAATTGAGTGGATTTTTCTCCTGAAGCAGAATGATATCTGATTTCTGAACTAACACGTGCTCCGTCGCCTTTAAACCAGAGCAGCTGGTCTCTTTTTGCTTTCTACTGAGACCTTGTAGTCTATTTACACACACACACACACACACACACACACACACACACAGCCTCGCTGTTTTCATCATGTGCTCTTAACAGTACAGTGTGAGCTCTTTTAAAATAATGAGTGGCTGATACTAATATAAGCGTCATTATGGTCATCAAAAATTCATCAAAATTGTAATGAAAGTACCAAAACCTTCGACCCAATTCAGCCTCGCGTTGAACCAGGCGCCCTGTCAGTGTTTGAGTCTGTTTATCAGTCCGCTTACATGCGAACAAGTGTGTATGAAGTGTGTGAATATAATATGTATATATATATATATATAAAATACAACCATTGTTCCTTCCTTTTATACCTGCAGATACACTCTGTTGCCTTTCTGCCAAGGAGAATTGTGAGTGTTTGAGGTCGAGTCCGCAAACCACGAAGAGAGCCTTTCAACAGGAAGCTGGATCTCCAGGTGAGGATGAACAGAAAAGACGAGAAGGGAAAGAGGGTCAAAAGTATAAGTGGACGGGGAAAATATTAAAGGGGTGGTGGGGAGGTGTGAGGTGAGGTGAGGTGGGGCGGTGGGGTTTTATATATCAGTTATACAACCATCTAATGTGAAAAATGCAGCCTGGCTCTTGAATGTCAAATGCATTTTGACAAGGTCATTATCGTCAGTCTAAGAGCAGCGGTTCACTCGGTGCACTCTAGAGACCGCGTGTATTACACTAGCATGTATTTCTTCTGACTAATATCTTGTTTGGCACACTATTCCCAATGGCATTCCGCACTCGGCTGCTTCGGAATCAATCAGCAATTTCCACCCAGACACGCACACAAACACCAAAGGAAAGATGTTGATGGCCATATTTCCATTTCTCTCACTGGCTCGTTTAGTGTCACTGTATGGGTTTACCTCTATTTCAAATGGGTTTTCAGCTTTCCTTTTTTTTCATTCATATTTTCTTTCTTTGAATTCTCCCAGAGAGTTAGCAGTATACTATGCTAAGTCGCTATGTTCAGCTTTTTATTAAGGACAAAGTAAAGTCCTCCAAATACTGGACTGATTGGGATGTTGGGAAGTTTTTCTTAGGCTTCAGGGAGAATTTTAATCTGGAGCTCCAGAAGCCTATATACATACACTCTCTCTCTCTCTCTCTCTCTCTCTCTCTCTCTCACACACACACACACACACACACACTTTCACAAATATATTTATAGCAATGTAAAACAAGTACTACTTGAAAATCTTTCTTTTTTTAACATATCTGAAAAAGCAGACATTTAAGTGCCTTAAAATAATTTTTTAGTCATTTTAATAATTAAAATAAAAAACAGAAAAGTTACATAGAAAAAGTAATTATCACCCTTACATTTATCACATCTTTACATTCATTAAATCAGAATCAGGTGGTTAAAATGAAAGGAAAGCCTTCCAAACTCTCCTGTTTCACGTGAACAGATGTATTTTAAGTTTTTTTCACAGTTTCGAAGTTGCAGTCTGCTATAATCTATTTAATTGTTTGCATTAGCCTGCTTGAAAATTATGCTTCAGCAAGTTCGCGAAATCGTGAGAATATGACGTGAATTTGTCAGTTCATATAAGAATATAACCGCAAAAAACAAACAAATCAGATATAAACTTGTAAACTTACAAATAAAATAAAACTAGGCACTTCTATAAATCGTTCACACTTCCGTTTATATACATTTAAACAAGAGTCTGATCGTACATATGTAAGAAAAGAATACTGCGCCATGTCTTCATATTGCGGACGAAAACAGGGTGATGCGTCGCTACTTTTCACACATGTGTGTTGAGTTATTATTTATTTTCTACATTAAAAAAGACTTTCACCTTTATATGAGTCTGCAGTGCATTAAAGACAATGGAATGTTTCGTTGTTCAATTTGTTTTTTTAATCAACAATTCCTTGTAGTAGAATTTTTTTTCACGCAATTTTCTTCATACTATTCTAATATAGAATATAAGACATTTTTAAGAGACATTGATGAAATTAATTAATGGTTGGACCGACCGTGGAGTTTCTTATGACTGTTTAAGCACAGTTTTGAAAACCATTTTCAAAACTCTTCCCACACTTCACACAATTACACACATTTAGTTAAATTTATTAACAAAGATATGCTAGATTTAATAATATATTGCTGATAACACACAGGGCCATAGTGCATGCTGGTGAATATAAATAACTTATTCTCCATTAACTTATGTTCCTTAAAAATTGCCTCCAGGTTTGATAATGAGACCTGAAGAATGTTGTTTAGAATTGTGTTGTCCTTGCGAATGTGTGCTTGTCCTTCTCTGAGGAATATAGCCCATCCACACTTTCTTCCACTTATCTGAGGTCAGGTTGCAGGGGCAGCAGGTCCAGGAGAGAAACCCAGGCATTCCTCTCCCCAGTGACTCTCTTCCAGCTTCTCCTGGGGGATTCTGCATTGCTCCTAGGACAGGTAGGATAAATGAACCCTCCAGCAATTTCTTGGTGAACCCTGGGACCTCCTGCCAGAACACCTTTAAAGGGAAGTGGCCAGGAGGCATCCTAATCAGATGCCTGAACCACCTCGACTGACTTGTCTGCAGAGAAGCTGCATCTTAACCCCAACTTTCCCTGGATATCTAAACTCCTCACCTGATCTCTAAGGCTGAGCCCAGACAGCGTCCAGAGGAAACTTGTTTTAGCCGCTTGTATCCGCGATCTCATTCTTTCGGTCACTACCCAAATCTAATGACCAAGGGCCTAATGTACAAAGACTTGCGTGGAATTCTTACTGAAATATGGCATACACCTAAATCCAGAAAACATCATACGCACAAAAAAAATTCAGATGTATGAATCTGTGCGTACGCATGAATCCAAGCACATTTCCTTTGAACATCCGAATCATCGTGGAATTGAGTGCACATGTAGGAGTACCCGACCCCTCCCTGTCCATGCCCACATTTAAATATGCAAATCATATTTAAATGAACCTGCACCGGAGATTCCTGTGTTCGCAGTATCAGAAAACCCTTATAATATAAGGAAGATGGGGAGGCGCGCAATGAGGAAGAAGGGGAGGCGCGCAAGAATGTAGTGTTTGGCACGCTGTCCTCCGGAATTAACACCAAACGCAGGAGGTCTGAGTGGGAGAGAGTGTGAGGCCGTGCTGTGGGGTCGGAAAGGCGAACACACGCAGAGTTATAAAAGAAGTGGTCAGACTTAAAGGTGGCCGTTAAGCGGAGGACCGGATGCACACCGCCAAAGTCTGACCCAATCCGCCAAAGCACCAACAGTTGCAGAAACATGCGTACGCCAGTTAGGAAGTTTGCGTGAAGCACCGCACATTTCCACGGACATTTCACTCTTGATACATCTGAACTTTTCCGTGGGAAAGTGCGTACGCAACGTTTTTGTGCGTACACACCCTTTGTACATGAGGCCCCAGGTCAGGGTTGAAATGTAGATGGACTGGTAATTCCAAAGCTTTGCCTTTCGGCTCAGCTCCCTCTTCAACATAACAGACCTGCTCAGTGCTTTCATCACTGCTGACACCGCACCAATTCGTCCGCCGATCTCCCGTTCCATTCTACCATCACTCCAGAATAAGATCTCCAACTCCTCTGCCATACAGTGTTAGCAGAAAAAACATGTTTAATATTGTTCTCCCTTGTTCTTCTGAGAATTTCTACATGTACTTGACCTTCAATCCAGTGGCAACCAATCAAAATACATGTCAGTTTTCATAAAGTATTAATTTCTGCATTGTAGAGAAAAGTGTATTTTTTTACTTTTCTCCCAACGGATTGTCTGAATTACTGATGCAATGGTTTATTTGCTGAAATTAGGCGTAACACTTTGTCCAGCCGCTCTCAACATCAAACCATCGTTTACCACATAGTTGACTTGTGCTGCTTTAACCTCTTGAGACTCATATGAGGACATCATTTTTCTTCATGGCTCTCATATGAGGGCCATTGGGTGTTACTGTTTTGGCAAACTTCCTGTTTGAAGATGTTGATCAAGTTTAATAGTTATCATGTGGTAAGGAAGAGAACCGGAGCTGAGAAATGACAAGACACACAACATTAGGGTTTGGGAAAAATTTGGTCCTTGTCTTCTTGTCTCATGCTTTCCTTCAGGTCAGTCTCCACCTTTACGTCTTCCTCTACCTGCCCTTCTTCCTTCATGCCACGTCCCTTCAGCCGTGTTAGCTTCCGTTTTGTTCAAGGACAGGAAAGTTTACAATTAGGCACCTTTTTGTCTTGACACATAACGGTTATGTCTGATCAGTTGGTTCATGGGTCTGGTGTTTTGGAGGGTTGTGGCATGAAAGAAGTTACGTCATGATTTGTGTGTCCAGTGTAGAGAAGTGTGTTTAGTGTTTGCAAAAAGTACGAGCCTGAGAATGTTTTTATATTTTTGTAGATTCAGCTTGATGTGCATATGAGGACTTGTACCGGGGTGTTTGGTTTCACTAACTGTAAGGTAATTAACAATTTTGTGTGTAAGCGATCATTTACAAAAAACAAATCCATAATATGACTTTTAAACAGCGATCACACGATACTGATCATGCTCTCGATTAGTGCTGATCAAATGCCAATGTTTAATCAGAGATCACTGGAAAACAACAAAGAATATCAGAGGACATTGTAGAATTTTGGGGCAGTGTTGGCTTGGTGGTAAGGTGCTGGATTACTGATCCCAAGGTTAGTGGTTAAAGCCCCACTATCACCGGGTTGTCATTGCTGTCCCCCCAGTGCAGCTAACTGGGTTATCAAAGGCCAGTCTTAGAGTTGCCGTCAGCGTGTTTCTGCGCTGCGATGGCCTGGCGAGCTGCTCTCTGCCCTAGATAGGGGTCGCCTAAGATGGGCCCCAGCCTCCCTGCGACCCTTATTAGGATTAAGCAGTACAGATAATAAATTAATGAATTAATGAATTGTAGAATTTGGGAAAACTTGATTGAATACATTGGAGGAATGTTGGAGTAACACCGTTATTAAATTTTAATTGGTGAACATTGGTACTGATCGGTGTAACATTGGTATCGAATGTTTTAAAAATTAGCTTAACATTGGGAGAGGTTCCAGCCACATTTTCGGTAAATTCGTGCGTTTTTTTTTTTGTGTGTGTTTTTTTCACACATTGGAAACACATCAGAACATCAATGCAAATCAAAGTGGCATCAGTATGGATTGAAATAACGTTGGATGAAAAATAAAAAGAACATCAGAATCACGTCGGGTGACAATCGGTACACATCGGTGGTGATCGGTGCAGCATTCATATAAACTGTGGAAATGAAATGGGAGCAGCATCAGAAGACATTCCAGCCACATTTCCAGCAAATTCACAATTTTTTTTTAGTTTTTTTTGTTTTTTGTTTTGTTTATACAATATCGGAGACACATTTGAACAAAACATTGGATGTAACATCAGGTAACAATCGAAGAACATCCGAATATGATCAGCTTAAATCGGGATCATGATCGGTATCATGTGAGCAACTTTAACCTTCAGCAAAATTACAGAAAGGAAAGCTTTTTATTGTTTTAGATAGTTTAGGTGTTTTTTATTTATTTATCTATCTATCTATATATCTATATATCTATCTATTGATTTTTTTGTTTGTTTGTTTTTTGTTGGGGGGGGTTAAAAAAGCAGCTTTACCGACCAAATGTTCCCAGAAGAGTAAGATTATCCTGTCCATGTGGGCAGATTTGCTATATCTTGAAGAGCTAAATATATACACACATGAGTAACCGAAATAGACGAGCAGAAGATGAGAGATAGACAGAAGAAGAAATAAATATATAATATATTTGGAGTGGGGTGTGGTTCCTCCAAAGGCGGATGAAGAGCAGGCTGATAGATGGATGGCGGACTTGACGATAAGCTTCAGTTTTCCTGCTGTAGGAGAGATAACGAAAGAACAGATTTGTCACCCTTTCTTTCCTCCCTTTTTTCCACGTCTCAGTCATCTCAGTCCCTTTCCTGCACAGTCTATAAGAATGCGAATGTCTCGCTGTCTCCCTGAGGCAGGATCCAGATGCACTGCAGTTTACAACCATCTATAATTCATCTCTACACTAAAGCCTAAAACAAGCCTACCGAGATCATAGCACACGTTTTTGTCTTCCAATTGATTTTTTTTTTCCTGTAGCATCACAGAAAGTATTATAATTCATAATTCGGTTCAGAATAACTTGATGTCAAGAGAGCTTTGCAGAATAAAAAAGGAGGGGAAAAATAAGAGAAGAAAGTATATATTAAGCTTTATAGATTCTCATACAACCTTCTAATCCCTCAACAGCCGACTCTAAGTTAAAGGTCATCTTCTCTTCCCTACAGCGCAGAAAACACAACACTATGTTTAATAAAACATGAGACTAGTTGCACAGATGTCCTTAAGATATTTCGTTCTGGTGGATGCAGGTTACGGTGGTCAGGACCGAAAGCGTGACTTTTTGTTGTGTATGATTCTAATAACCTCAGGCAACTTTATACACACAATCACCTGCATTAACCCTTTTATTTATTTATTTTTAAACGATCCATCTGCTTGTATCAGCTGTGCGTTCCGTACTATCGCTCAGAGCTCATGGGTCTCAGCAGACGACTGCTCTCGACATTAAAAAAAACAAGGGTGACTACCCATCCGCTATCTCTCCGCAACTTGGCATCACTGTTATGGAAACTACTGAATACCTGCAGTATATTCTGTCCATGTTGTGCGTGTGAAAGCGTTATGGCAGCAGGTACGTTATGTCCATTTAAAAACAAATTCCGTTTAATTTTGAATCTTTGTGTCTTTATTAGCATAGAGTAGGCGTTTTATATCCGCACAGGGAGCAGGTCTTCCTTCACTGAGCCACCATTACAGTAGCTACTGTAGCCAATGTGAACAAACTGCTAGAAAATATTTTTTTTAATAAGTGATAGCAAGAATCCAGAAGGAAGAAAAAGAGGAATCAGAGTTTGCTGGTGCTGGATAACATGTTTGAAAGCCAAAAATAAAATGAAAAAGGGGGGGAAAATAGTGGATCGTGTTCTTTATAACGTCTTCACGTCGCCAATAGCATGTTGTGAGACCCCGAGGCATTATGTTTTTAGGTTGTTTATCTGCCTGGGCCATTTTTATGAATGTGATAACTCAAGAACTGTAAACTTCGCATTTATTTCCACTCTGACTTTTTTTTTTTCAGGTGAGCGGGGGTTGGTTTGTCATGGGTAGAAGGTCAACTAATTTCTGCCCTTTTTTATACCATATGGGGGCATATAACCACCAGGACATTGTTCAAGTTTAGCACTGAAAAAGCAAGCCGGTGTGAATTTAAGTACCCGGGTGTACAGTACACTATGGGCACCTGATGGCCAACGTTCTTTCTAATACACACTTAGAGACGGTGGGGTGAGGAACTGAATGCTTGATAGTGAACTTTAAAGAGTATTTCACATACACATGGGTACGCATTCATTCAAAGACTGATAAAACTGTTTGTAATTTTTTTCCACTCTTTCATCACTCACTCATTTGCCGAATCATTTAATCCTGTTATGGTCTCGGGGAGGCTGCAGCCTATTTCAGCCAACACTGGACAAGGGCAAAGGTCACCCTGAGCAGCTCATCAGGCCATCACAGAGCCAACACACACAACCATTTACACTCACGCTAACAACACCTAGGGGGAATTTGGAACAGCCAGATTGGCTAATGTGGAGATCTTTGGACCTTGGGAGAAAACCCGAGCACCCAGAGGAAACCCATGCAGTCACAGGGAGAGCATGCACACTACACACAGAAACTCCAATAATAGGTCAGTGCTTCGAAATATGCAGATTTCTGAGTTTCAGAGACAACCAATGATCACATCACAGAAGTAGAGGAGCTACTAAGGTTGGTTTTATTCAGTGCATGCAGTTTTTATCTTGTTATATGTTGCTACCTTATTTACTGTTAAGAATCTGTCTGGTGGACACCCAGCTCTTCCGTTCTTTTTTCTAACACTGCGAGTATTTCAGCATTACATGCAAACACATATTGTGGAACGAGTCTCCGAGAGCACGTGGCTGCTGGTTTGCAAGGTCACAAGATTAAGAAATACATTTTGTTCCGATTTGGTTAAAGATTTTACAGAATAAAATCACTCTTGTATTGGCTTTGCATTTCCAGGGGTTCACATTAATGATTAATTTATTCAAAGCCATTAATTCCAGATACTCCTGATGTCGTAGTCGTAGCATGCAGCATAAACATATATTTCTAGTACATAACATTTTGTAGATATTCATTATAATTTCCTGTGTTGGCTTCCCTGTCAGGAGTGATAAAAATCCTTGTGGTATATACCGCCTTAAACGAGGATGAAACTATAACCAGTACTACAGCCAATAAAATGTCAGTGTGAGAAATGAGAGAAAATAAAAGTCATTCCTCATGGGTGGGATGACAGCAGGAGCACACCAGCTTGAGGTTGGGGCAGTGGGGAGTAGAGTCTACAAGGGGAGATATTAAAGTTTACTGTCATATCACATGAAGGATAATTCAGTTCACTCTCAAATGTTGGCCATTGGCCTTCCAGTTTCGGGAAAAAATTGACAGCTGAGCATTACTAAGGAGAGAGATTGTTCCTTCACATGATAGCAAACATTAACAAAAATATATCCAAATACTAACCATAATAATGCAATAAAAAAAATCCTCCCATTTGGGGTGAACTGCCAGGTTACTTAGATGACAACCTGCAAAACTGGTTCCACCAAGAGAACCTGATGTATATTAAGCCGTGCGCAGAGATAGTCAGACAGTCAGGAAACTTAAGAACATTTTCTCAGTGACCGATCATCCATGACCGATCATCGTCAATTTGTTGATTTTAGTAGTAATCCAGGCATCCAGGCACCAGTTTCTCGTACTAGAAGACATCTGTCATTATTCTTTTATTGCCAGAGGAGTGAGTTTGTACAACATGTCCAAATAGGTCAAACTTCCCCAGTGTTTTCATATTGTAAACACTGGTTTACAGCCAAAATGCTTCTGAAATCAATATAGTCAAACTTTCCTAATTTTGGGCCACTGGGAATGAAACTGATGTTGATTGGCTCTAGTTTTTGAGATTGTGGTACTCGGTCAGCACAGTGTTTTATTAATACCTGCTCATTAAGTAGGTCTTTATAAGGAAGCGGGTCTTTATTGTAGTTTCAGCAATATACATTGTACATAGTGACTCGAAACAATGGTTTACCACAAGAAAAGACAGTAAAGTAAAATACACACACACACTCACGCTCACACACACACACACACACACACACACACACACACACACACACACACACACACACACACACACACAC
>JAOUQZ010045298.1:0-27427 GCA_028564935.1 Neosilurus hyrtlii | reverse complement strand
TGTATTTTTGTTTTCCTAAAATGTATTTTTGTTTTCTGAAAATGTATATTTGTTTTCTGAAAATGTATTTTTGTTTTTGGAAAATGTATTTTTTTTTCTGAAAATATATTTTTGTTTTCTGAAAATGTATTTTTGCTTTCTTAAAATGTATTTTTGTTTTCTGAAAATGTATATTTGTTTTCTGAAAATGTATTTTTGTTTTCGTAAAATGTATATTTGTTTTCTGAAAATTTATTTTTGTTTTCTTAAAATGTATTTTTGTTTTGCACTTCCTGGCCACCGTATTTCAGGGTAATATTGGAATGGTTCTGAATAAACATGAGGGCTTTTATTGTTAACAGAGAGTCTTTTAGTTGCAGGGTAGAGGTTTTACATGCAATCTTCCAAGGAAATATTTTGTGGATGATATCAAGCAAATGTCTAAGGATGGAATTTGATGAAAATAATTTTGCAGCTCTTATAATCCTACAACCGTGCTTCTGTACCTGAAAATACTCTCCTTTCTGGATTTATGTCAGTGGCAAGGATGCTCCTGTACATGACTTTGCTTCTTTGCGTATGTGTGTTTGTATTTCGAAGTCAGTGAATGATTCTGACTTTTCTTTTTTTCCTTTCTTGTTATTCTGAGTCTGATTTTGAGTTTGAAAATGATCCTGTTCCAAGTTGTATGTATTCATATGGGTGTGCTTGTAACTCCTTGTGTTTGTGTCCCTGAATGAGTGGGTCTGAGTGTGTGCTGTTGAGTGTGGGTGTAAGCCAGTCTATGCTTGCGATTGGATTTGTACATGCCAGTCTGTTTACCCCTGTGATTCTACTAGCCCAAATCAATCTGCAAACCCTCCTCAAGTTGCTAGCCAAAATAATTCATGAACTTATGTCACACTGTTAGCTCATGCCAACACATAATGTCATATCAACCTGTCTGTTTTCCCATGCCAATCTATTATCTCAATTTCATCTGTTAGCTTATGTCTACGTGTTAGCTCATGTCCATCAGATAGCTCATGTTAACCTGTAAGCACATGCCAATTTGTTTGCTAATGCCAATCTTTTAACACATCTATTAACTCATGTCAATTTTTATTGAATGTCAGTTTTTTGCTTATGTCAATCTGTTAACTTAGATTCATGATTAGCAAATGCCAAACTGTTAACTCATGTCTGTCAGAGTGTACGAATGATCCTGTGTGTGCAAATGATCTTGTGTGTGTGAATGGTCCCGTTTGCATGTCTGTCCCTAAGTGCGTGTCTAACCCTAAATATGTGTCTGACCAAGTGTTTGTCCAAACTCTATGGATTTGCACAAATTGCAAATTCACAGCACAAACTGCATTCATATGTGAAAAAGGTTTAAATGAAGGTTTCTGTCACAACACCTTGTGAGTCATTTTCTCCTGGTACAATGTTAAGCATGTGCATCACATTTCATCTAGGTGTGATGAATTAGCAGTAAAGGTGTGGTTATAAAACTTTAGTCATGCTATGTTTATATACAGTGGTTTATTGTGAATAACAAACATTTTATGATCTGATCAGCCTTGGACTGGTTTTAACATCTAACACAGAAACATAATGGGTCAGATCCACCTTGAAACAAAAAGTATGTATACATATATGCATAGCAAAACAACTACAACGCCGCAGGTGAAAGAACAACAAGTACAACAACATCAATCTTTATAGATACTTTACAGATATACAATCATAGCAGCCATAATAATAATAATAAAAATAATAGTCTTAAACTTAGACATAGCTTTATATGTCATTCAGATATATGGGTGTATACAGAATGAAATGTCGTTGCATTTGCTCACTACAGTATAAGAGATGAAAAATGATAGGCATGAATATATGAAATTGACAATGAAATATTAATAATAATTAGAGTATGTAAAACAATAATTGCAAACAGTTTTTAAATAACCTCTATTTCTCTCAATCCTCATAAGCAGGAATTGTTTATTCTAGGGATTCTTGGGTTTGCCAGGTATTTGTGACGTTCACCAGCTTTCCACCACAGCTCATCCTTTAGATCACCCACTTGTAGTTTTAATCTATTTAGTTTTTTCCTAAAGAAAATTCTAAAAAGAAATCAGAGCCTTAATGTTATAAATTGTGTCTGTCATCAATAACAAATACATTAAAATGTTAAGTCACTTCAAGGCAATAATAATTCAGGCAACAACGATAAAAAAGAAACAACCAATGACAAAAAACGACTCACATTTTCTTCATTGAATTCACTGACCAGTGCCACAGAGTGTTTCCTTGCCCTTCTGTTAACCACAGCCTCAGTTCCAGTGTAAGCAATATAGTGAATTATGGTCTGGATTCTTTTATAAAAAAAATAAAAACAACATGTGTGTATAAGTCAAACAGTAATCATTAAAAGCACTTTTAAATGTACAAAATATTTTATTTACCTGTGCCACAGCATGGCTAAAAACTGAATTATAAGGAGAGATGCAAAACTGATGAGGAACATCAATCCAATAGGATCAATATATATCTTTGCCTCAGGGTCAGTGGTTCCATTGGCATACGTTTTCGGGATGGGGATGCTCACTGCAGAGCCAATGGCTTGCAGAAAGAAAGTAGCCACAAGCCACAGGGCATTACAGATAAAAAACACAAAAGTTGCCTGAAAATGTAAAAAGGATAATAAGACCAGATCGTGATGTTATGTCATTGTTAAAAATATTCCTAAATATACTAATCTAAATCCATTAATTATACTATATTACACAATATTGGAAACATGAGGAATTGAAAATATAGTTAGTATAGATGTATTTTCTTTAAATACACTATGATTATCCTCTTTATTGAGAACAAAATTTTAAGAGTGATATTGATGATGCAACTGCCATTTCACTTCTTGGCATTGTGTTTATTTGTTAACTTGTCAAAATTTATTTTAAGCATACTGTCTCTCATTTTCATTTAATTGTTATATGTCTAAGAGTATTAATATGGAAAACAAAACTAAAGGTCATAAAAATAATAAAAACTAATATAGTAATATAGTAACACACTTGAGCATACTCCTATACACAAGACTTTATGTATCAAAAAGTTATACTTTTTTTGTCAACTTCCCACTGACAAACCTTGTTGCGTAGGTCTTTCAGATCTGCTTTGATTTTTTCCTCTTTTTTTCTATCACTCTGCAATGGTTTTAAGTATTGTTCAATTAGGTTCTCCCAAAACATTTCTTCTTCCTTAAAAATAATAAAAATACAAAAAGGTATTATAATTGTTTTTGTGAAAATCTGGCTAAGTAGCTAAGTACTTTCCCATTTTTACATGAAAAATAGTTAAAACAAGAAATAATATGCTCTAGTAAAACCAAATTATGTTATTATTTGTTTGTGCAAAATTCACGTTTCCTATTAGAAACTACTGCATGAGACTGAATGAAAAGGTTTTGGCTGCAGATGGAAATAATTTTAGTCCATAAAGTTGGATTGAGACAAATTTGTAGGACATTTCAGAATATGTGTAATTTTATGACTTTAATCTATGGTAGCCATCATTCTTGCAAGTTTAATGTTGAAAATAACAGTTCAACATCAAATTGGGAGTTTCATCGGACACTGTGAAGCCAGATGTTCTGTTTTTTTTTTTTTTTCTCAGGTGGAAAAAACAGAGAGTAAAGGCTCTCTTTGCTTACTCTGGCTAGCTAGCTAGTTCACACAGATGCATACAAATTATACAAAGAAATTTCTGTTTTGTTATAGGTAAATAGCCAATGTGTTATGTTGGACAAAATATTTTGCACAATATCAGAAAAAACATATTTTGTAAACCAAATAGGAAAAAAATGTGCATTAAATCAATTTCAATTTTAGTTTGTAACACTATAAAATATTTAAGTTATTCTTAGGCACAGGGGTTATTTTAGAGTCATCAGGACCTAGTAATCATGCAAATTGGAAAAATGCTCTATTGAATAAAGGGTTATAAACTCTGCTTTAACAATAATATAAAGTACTGGACAAATATTATTTAATTAACACAGTAAAAGAGTATATAATGCAAAATAGGACATTTCTACCACAAGGCATGCATTTACCTATAAAATAACCCACTGGGGTAAAAGAAAATTTTAAAGAAAAATATATAGTACCCACCAAATTGAATCTGTGCTCATTAAGTGAGAGTTCACCAGAGCTTTCTGCCAACTGTTGAATAAAACCTATCAAAGAAATATTTGTTAACAATCTCTGATATAGGGTGGATAATTTACATTTATGCTCTGAAAACAAGGTGGCTGTCCCTGAATAGACTACTCAATTCAGCGACAACCACCAAGCCTGAGTAGCATTACTCTATACTATATGGGAACATTTTTTTTTCAACATATTTTTATCATGACAGAATTCAAGTGAGCTGTGTGCTCCAACCAGAGATCCTCACAAGTCTTTCTTTGCAAGTCTCAAGTCTAAAACAACTTAAATAAATGTTCTATGATTTCTATAAACACATCTGGCCTGCTTAGAACACTGCATAACTATATCTCAGTAATTAAAATCATGCACTATTATTATTACTCCACTGTCCATACTGTAAGCATATACATAGCATCAGTTTCATGTTTTTTTTTTTTTTTGGCATACTTTTTATGGAATCATTTAAACAGTAGAATGATCCAGAGTTAAGTAGATCCAGAGATAGTGGACCAATCAGATTGCACTATTCCCGTGTAGTATATACTAATGTCTATTATCCTGAGATAGCAATACATATATAATAATAATGAATGTGTGTACTCACAGTTCTCAATGACAGGCCTGCAAAAAAAATTACATTAAGCTTATAATTTTATTGATGTAATTAAATTTATCAAATGTATTTAATTAATTTGTTTAAGCAAATTAACCTTTCACTGGGTTCAGTGGGCACATGTGTTGCAACATTCAGTGGTATAGCTTGGGGTGTATTCTCTGGCACTGCACGGATCACCTTCTCTTCTTTGTTTAATTGAAATTCAACGTTATAGCCACATATTTTAAATATTTTCTGGCACTTGACATTTTTCCTGATGTTCTCCTCAGGTCCGGTGTTCTGGCTGGCAGATTCGCGTGTGCCCCAGGAAACATTGTTCATGTTGACCATGGAATATATTGCCAACAGCAGGTATCCACTGGGGATGCAGATGACATAAAGGGCTCCAAAGATTACAAGATGGAACTCATGAGGATGAAGAAGTGCTGTACTTATGTACATAATGGTTATTCCAATAAAGAATAAACCACTTGGGGTCAAGAAAGTACCCTGTAAAACCATGTCCCCTGAACATAAGCAGAAACACAGATAAGCAGTGAATGTATAGAATATGCACAGTATCACATTTTCCAGTAATTTATATTGTTTAGTTTAGATATATACAGTAGTTTATGGCCAGGGCCACAGCAGATCCAAAGCCTATTCTGGGCCTTGTCTAGACTTTCTAATACTGAAACCCTAGTTTGGTGTGTTTTTTCATTTCTCCACATTGCATCTGTTTCTTACCACCAGATAACTATAGGACTTGATGAATGTCAGTAAACAGGAAAAAGATGGGCAAAAAAGTAATACCCAATGGTCCCCATATGAGGATCTTATAAGGAAATACACAAAATGTGGTTGGGAAATATTTTTCCCCATTAAATGGCATACTCTTGGGCTCGGTTTGCTGTAGCCAGTCCTGAACAAATTTGCTGTCGTCTCAAATGCCAATTGTAGATTTTCCTAAATATCCCTTGCCAGACTCATATGGATACACAACCATTTTTCCTGAGGTCTTTGCTCATAGCACGATGACAGCAAACATTTCAATAGAAAAAAGGAAACCTTCTTAGAAAATGTAAATAACATTCCACCTGCAGAAGGTTCTAATCCATGTCATCTAGTCTGAAACATTTTATGGACTTTTAAGGTGTGATAAATGTAAGGGTGTAGTTACTTTTTCTATATGTCAAGACTGATTGCTGTTTATTAAAAGGGGAAAGGGACCACAAAAATTTTTAAAAATTTGTTACAGTATATCAACTTTATCTCTGGCCAGTGTATCAAAGATGATGAAATGTTTGCTTGTTCAAATATACTAAAAAATTAACCATTTAAAAGTGTTTTTTTTTTGCATATACGAATATTATAGCAATAAACTACTGTAAACAACTTAATTAAAAGAAAACATCACTTACCTATAATAGATAAAATGGTTGCAGTCATAAGAAAAGCATATATTACGCTCATGACAGCAGCAATTCTGATTTGTAAGTCTGATTTTTCATTCCCAAGGTAATAGCAGATAATCATGTAGATCACAGGAGGCAAAATTGCCAACACAAGAGCAGCATTGGCACCTATGTTGAGTATAAATTTAAAGCTTCCTGTTGAAAAGACATGTGACTTTTAAGCAAAACACAGACATGAAATTTGTCTTAATTATTCTTTTAAAATGCAGTTATAATGCAATTAATCCATCTATCTATATATATATATTTTGACAGAGGATCATGCTTCTCCATCTCGCTTTGTTCATTGCTTTCCTTTTCATCATACCAGTTACCTGCATGTCCTTGCTCACCTCATCCATAAATCTCCTCTTTGGCCTTCCTCTTCTCCTCCTACCAGACAGTCCTCAAAATTCTTCTAAAAATACACCCATCTTCATCTCAATTTGATTCATGATTCTGATCTCACTTTATCCCCAAACATTCCTACCTGTGATGTTCCTCTAACATATTAATTTCTAACTCTGTCCATTCCTGTCACTCCCAGAGAAAACCTCACCCTCTTTATCTCTGTCCCATCCAGCTTTATCTCTGTCCCATCCAGCTCTGCCTGGTCATTTGGTCAACTCTGTCACCTTCAAACTGTTCAGCATAGCTGGCCTCACTGCAACCTTATATACTTTTCCGTTCACTCCTACAGATACCCTTCCTTCACAAATCACTCTGGCTACTCTTCTTCACCCATCCCATCCTGCCAGGACTTACGTCTTCACTTCCACTTCATTTATTTAAATTTATCCACCTTTATCACCTCTACTACTTGCAGCTGTACCCTTCCGTCATACTCTCTGAAATTCATTGCTCTTCTCACAATGCATACCTCCACCCCTCCAGACTCATCTCCACCAGTTCCACATTCTCATTGCAGATCAAAATGTCATCCGCAAACATTGTAGTTCATGGAGTTGCTTGTCTGACCTCAATGGCCAACATGTCCATGGCCATTGCCAACAAGAAAGAGCTCACAACTGATCGGTGATGCAATCCCACCCTCACCCTGAACCAGTCCACACACCGCAACACTGTCACACTGTCCTTATATACAGTATCCGGTATCACCCTCAATAAGTATGCCTACTGGCACCATGATGAAAATGAATTTATGGCACATGAGAAAACCTGCCCTGTAAATGTATAGCAAAAACAATCTAAAATGAGATATTTACATATATTAACTGTGACGGGAGACTGGTCAGGTGAGCTCTACTCTTCGAGCTGAGTTAACATGCACTATATAGTTTGATGAGCATACCTGGAAATAGTTCATATTACATGGACACATAGGTAATCCAGCTATGCAAAGGTGTACTGACACGGTAATTAAATGTATGAGTATACAGTATACAGGGGGGAAATAGAAAGAAATACATTTTTATAGTGTATATTTCTATTTTAAAGCCTGAAAATGACTATGCTGCCTGCTGGACTGGCTGTGACAAACTGAGTGTCTCCCATTTTGATTCAATCATTTTCTATTCAGAATATTGATGTTTACTCAATATAGCGAACCAATCAGATTGTGCCGTTCCTATGTACTATATACATTGATGCTAAATAGACTAAATCAATTGAAATGAACAAAATAGAAATGGTAAAATAGTTCTGAACGTTGAACATTCATCTAAACTGTCACCTGCAATCATGAGGCAGACTGTAGCTGGTCCCAAGATGGAGGCAGCCATGGTGATAATCTGGTAGAGAATGTATGGTCGTGATATGGACTTGTTCAGTTTTGCAGTGAGGCTACCAGTGGAAAGAAGGTCCAAAGTGTTGGCCATGGTGGACGGGCCCCAGCGCCGCCGTTGGTTATAAAACTCCTTGAACTCCTGTGGAGCATTGGTGTATGAGTCAGAGGCAGCATTGTACTCCACTCTCCATCCCTGCTGCAGGAGCAAAGTGCAGAGCCAGCGGTCCTCGCCTGCAAACACAGAGAAAGAACACCCAGCATGCATCAGAGCACATATAAATACAGTTAAGTTAATCTGTTATCAAAAATAACAGTTATGACAGTGTTGTACAAGGCTAAAATAAGGCAACATGTAATAAGGGGAAAGTGTAGAAATGAAAGCGACAAGAAGAATTAAAACTAACAAGAGATAAAAAAAAAAAACATCAAACCGACTCTGCTTAAAAACATATATCGATCCTTAAAATTTTTCCAAATTTAATTGGAACCCAGTAAGGCCAAAATAGGGGTGATGTGATCCCACTTCTACACTCTGGTGAGAAGTTTTGCAGAAGCAAGAGACTTTTCGAGAGTTTTGCAGTAGTTCTAAGCTAAAAAGAAAAGAAAAGAAAAAAAAGCTATTATTATCATTTATTTATTCATTTGCTAAGCTGATTTCTCTACTAGGGTTGTGGGATGGTTGCAGTCTATCTCAGCCAACCATGAGGCAAAGGCGGGGTTACCCTTACACCATATACACTCACACTCACAACTAGGGGAACAGCCAATTTGCCTAATGTGGCCAGAAGCTCTGTGTCATCCATATAGAAACAATCAGAAATATGGTACCTTTGGGAGACAGAATCCAAGGGTGGGTGATTGCTCATTAAACATAGAAAAGTAAGCAGAATATCGAAAGGTCAGGCAATAGTTTACCTTGACAGGTGAAAGAGCAAAAGAAGCTCAAGCTGGTCAAGGAAATCCATGGTAGAGGAAATTTTTATGATTCTTGTGGCATCATATTTTTTGAATAAAGAAAATAAGACTTTAAATAAAATCATACAGTGGCTTATTAAAAAAATGCATGGATATATATTCACCTCCCTTGCTATGAAGACCCTAAATGAAATCTGGTGGTACCACTTACCTTCAGAAGTCATACTTAGTTAAAGAAAGTCCACCTGTATGCAGCCTAAGTGTAACTTGATTGTTTTGAAAGGCTCCAGAGTTCTCCGCACTACCAATCAAGAGGTACCACTAAATGCATATTAAGTGAGACCGCATTTTCAAATTTCAAGTTCAAATTTATTTTCACATACAAAATCATACAATACTGTACAATATGTAGTGAAATGCTTGTTATGATTGTCCTATATTTGAAGAAGAATAAAAATAAAAACTATCAATAACAAGAAGAGAAAAAAGAAATCAATAACAATAACTATTTGAAGGACACCAATAGTTAAAAGTTAAAAGTTGAATATAAATATAAAACTATAAAATATAAATATAGTGACGATAAATAATGTGTAAAGTGTCAGTGCAGTAGCGTTTGCATTTTAGTATTTTTGTATGTCAAAATTCTTATTCTCAAAAGTGTAAATATCGTCACGTGACCTCATTTTTTTTCCTTAACGTTTTTGTCACATGACCTTAAAATGTATGAAGATGCTTATTTGTAAAAAAAAAAAAAAAAAAAGGCTTAAGATAGGACAATAGCTGACAAACGTATTAAAATACAGTTAGCTAAGATCAAAGGAGGTGTGGAGTGCTGTGTATACAGGTGTGTATACAGGTGTTGGAGTTTATATGCGGGTGTGAAGGCACTTGTGTGTGGGTGTGAACGCTGCCATGGATTAAAGCAGAATGCCATCAGATTGCCCTGAAAAATGATTGTTATTAGTCATGGTCATTACATTTTTGATTGGTCTTAATTCTGGGGTTTTCACACAGAGGCAATCGAGAATATCCAATAAGCCCATTGTGCATGTATTTGGACTGTGGGAGGAAACCAGAGCACCAGGAGGAATTAAAAGCAAAACATACTTGAATCTAACATAGGATCATGCTGAAACATTTTAAAAGTGACGTTACTACTGGATGTAAAAAAAAATATATATATGTAGGTTATATTGTCCAACAAAAACTGTTGGTATGGATGAACAACAAAATACTACACCAAGATATCTAATATTTTAGGTAAAATATTGAATTTCACCAAGGGTATTAAATAATACAGACACCCTGGTAAATATTTCATTGCGTTATAATTAAATTTTTACTAAAGGCTGCACATTTCATATAGACTGAAAACCATCACCTGTGGTTAAATACATATATGAATGAGTAGTCCCCGAAATCTCATTTGCTTTGCTTGACTCACCCTGATCATACTGTACATAGTGGGCAGCCTCAGTGGCCTTTGTTGTATATCTCTTCATAACGTTGTCACTCATCAGTGCTTCTGCACGCATCAGACTGAAACAGCCTGGGCTGCACAACACAGATCCGAACACATGCTCAGCTGTCTTCTGTAGCCAGTGACCCACAGCATATTCAAATTTCTGATACCATACCATTGGGCCTGCAACACACATAGACAGAGATCTAGTTTACTAATTATAGACTGCAAGCTATAAAATACATCATGTGCATTGTATATTTTTTGTCATCATTGTGACCACAGGCTGTGATGTGAATCAGAGAAATGTAATAAAGCAAATCCAGTAAATCCAAAAACAACACCAAGTTCAGGACAACTGTGTCGTAAAAATATATAATAAGGTTAGTTCCTTAAGAAACATTACATGCTCACTGCTTATACAACATATATTGGTATGAAAGACTGAGGTAAAAGGAGAGATACATGTACGTGACTTCAACACCAACCAGTCTTCTATTAGCGTGCATGGCCTTGAAAGGTTGCCCAATTTAGACCAAAAGAAGTTTCAAATCACAGTTTTGAATGTCATAACCTCTTCATTTTCGCCCATGTCAGTGCAGTATTTTACCTGATTAGCATAAAAATGAACAATTTTGTAGTATTTACTATCAAATAGCGCTTATGTTGGCATAAAAACAGACCCTTATCGATTGTACAGGTATAAACATAATACTCTTTGACCATGGACACATTTAAATTTCCAAAAAATGTAGTGAGCTCACAATCTCCAGATATTTGTCAACCCCATTAGGTATTATTATTATGATTATTATGATTATGATGATGAGGATGATGATAATTATTATGATGATGGTGATAATGATGATGATTATTATTATTATAATTATTTTTATATTAGTAATCACCGGTGCCAGTGGGATGAATTCTGCCACAAGCAGCTCCCACGTCAGGGTACAACCTGAGCCGGTCCACTAAAAGCATGACAGCTGAAGGCTGGAAGTCTGTATCTCCATCAAGAGCCAGAATATATGTGTTTTTCTTGGCTCTCTGGAGGAGAAAAAAAAATCTTTTGATTATGAAAATCTCTGAAATACAGTAATCCAAAGTCATCTTCAGTCATACTTACTTTTAGTTGGTCTTCAATACTTGACAGATGCTCATCCCCTTCCAAGTACATCTGATAGTATCTCTTATGTAGCCTCCAGCCAAGAAGGTAATACATGTACATGATCTTTAGTAGAAAAAAAATAAAAAATAATTATTATTGCCTACACTGAGTCCCTGAAAGTAGGATGAACTTTAAGTATGCTAAGAATAGATTTTTAGTCAGGGCTGCAACAATTAATAGAAAAGTTGAAAGTTGAAAATGATAGCACACAGAAAAAACAAACAAACAAGCGACTACTGCCAAGAGATGAATTTCTTTGGATTAACTTTTTATAGGCATGTGTTTGAGGAAATTGGATACTACCACACCAAGACATGGCTGTTCACCTAAATTGTCAGATTGGACATGGAGAGCATTGATCGGAGAAGCTGCCAAGAGGCGTATGGTACCTCTGGGGGAGCTGCAGAGATCTACAGATCAGGGGGAGAATCTGTTCACTATTATTCATGCACTCAACAAATCTGGCCTTTATGGAAGTGTGACAGTAAGAAAGCCATTGTTGAAATAAAGAAAAAGTCCAATTTACAACAAGCCAAGTGGGAGACACAGCAAACAGATAAGATGAGAGCACCATCTCCAACATTATGGACTTTGCCTAAATGCAAAATTCTGTGTGTGGCGTAAAACTAACACCATCTCCATCATGAAACGTAGTGGTGGCAGCATCATGCTGTGGGGATGCCTTTCTTCAGCAGGGACAAGGAAGCTAGTCAGAGTTGATGGGAAGATGGATGGAGCCAAATATAGGGCATTCTTGGAAAAAAACCTGCTGGGGCAGAGGTTCACCTCCCAGCAGGACAACAACCCTAAACGTACAGCCAGAGCTTTAATGGAATGATTTCGATCAAAGCATATTCATTTGTTAGAATGGCTCAGTCAAACTCCAAATGAGAATCTATGGCAAGGCTTTAAAAATGCCGTTCACAGATGCTCTCCATCCTATCTGACAGACCTTAAGGTGTTTTGCATAGAAGAATGGGCAAAAATTCCAGTCTTTAAATGTGCAAAGCTAGTAGAGACATACACCAAAAGACTTTTGCAAGGGGTGTAGTTCAAGGGGTGTAAATACACATACATAAATACATATAAATACTGATGTGGTAGGTAATATAGATATTTTGAAATAATACAATTATTCAATTAATTAGAAAAATAGCCAGATGAATTCATCATTGTCTGTACCACTTCAGTTCATGAAAGGAGGGGACACGTCAGGAAAGGCATTTAGCATTAAACCTGTGCCAAATCAAATATGGGGATCATAAACAGTTAACAGGAATAGGCGAAGAAGAATGATCCCTAATTTGGCAGCCAAAAGAAGAAGAACAGTGCAATTAGTGTCCAGTGTAGTGTAGAGTTGAAACATAATAGCATTCTACAATTGTTAAAAAGAACTACAGTTCTGTTTAATGAACTTAATAAATCTGCAGCAGCTCACCTGAGACCATCTCTTTTTATGTCGAATCTGGTTTTTGTCCTTGAAGTGAACAAATAATGTGTTGCCATATGGGAGTGTGTACTGTACACGGCAGCCATATGGTGTCTGGAAGATTTTCTGGTCGGGTAGAGCTTTCCTTTCCCTAAATACACTTTTGCAATCCTCTGTATATATGCTGTAATAATCAGAACAAACACACACACATCATTAATGTGTAACAAAATGCAGGCGGTTTTATCAACAGATGTTCGTTTACATTTAGTGATAGTCAGAAGGGGTCAGTGTTCAAAATTACACTTTCAGTAGTGTGCTTATCCACCATTTGCATTGTGTAATGCAGTGCATCTTCTCCTCATAGAATGAATGAGATTATTGATTGAGGCTTGTGAAATGTTGTCTCATTCCTCCACAGGATCTGTGTGGATTTCACTTATATTTTTAGAGACAGAAACATCAGTGGGCATGCAGTTGATTGACTTTGATGCTTTTGTCCAAACTGCTTTGGTCCAAACATCAGTTTTAAGATGGCTTATTGTTCAAAGTAAAAAACAAACAAGACCAACATTTATAGCTGCAGCAGCTTGGCAAATGAATACACCATCTTGCACTATGGCAATTGCATACTCAGTGTAAAATTTTGACATCTATGAAACTACACTTGCAATATGCATCATCATCATCATCATCATCATCATCATCATCATTATCTTTTTCTTCCGCTTGATCTGGGGTTGGGTCGCATGGGCAGCAGCCTAAACAGTGAGGTCCAAAGGTCACGCTCCCCAGATACCAAGGTGTTCCCAGACCAGGCAAGAGACATAGTCCCTCCAGCATATTTTAGGTCGACCGCGGGGTCTCTTCCCAGTTAGACATGCTCAAAGCAGCACACCATGCAGGGAGGTGTACAGGAAGAATTGTAATCAGATGTCTGAGCCACCTTAACTGGCTCCTCTCAATGTAGAGGAGCAGCGGTTCTACTCCAAGCTCCTTCTGGATGACCAAGCTTCTCTCCCTATCTCTGAGGGAGAGCCCTGCCACCCTGCGAAGGAAGCTCATTTCAGCCGTTTGTATCTGCGATCTTGTTCTTTCGGATACTATCCAAAGCTCATGACCATTGTAATATGAAATGTGTCAAATCTGGAGGAATTGGCTTTCCTTTTATTGTGTTGATGCACGTCTATGCAAAAATAACAATAAATAACAATAAATTAAATAAAAATTTTATTTAAAAAACCTATTTCACCCCTTTTAAGGGGTTGGTTTTATGATTTTGCTTAGTATGTAATGCATACATTAATACGTGTAAAATAATAATTGCAGACATGAAAATGTGTTATCTAATTCCTAAACTGACATATTTTCATAAGTCCAATCTATCTTGCCCTTCTTTTTCTTCCTTTCCCCTTTTCACCCTCAGATCACCTTCCCCCAGGTGCAAGAGTAAGGTTGGCACAAGTGTACTGGCAGTGCAGGAAATACAGGCATTTCTGGCCCCATGCCCCATCATGGAGTTGGGAGGTTGGTTCAGGCTCTTTATGCACCACCTGTCTCTCCTGATGCAGCAAAAGCATACCAACCACCTGTAACTACTAAAAACAGTATACATTGGTGGATTCAAGGAAATTCCACAGAGCAAAATCCCTAACCACAGCTTCAGCTACGTGAAAGAAATTGATGGCCAACAAATCCAACTAAATGTTTCACTGCCCATACTTTTTATTTTTAATAATAGATTTATTTAAAATGACATAAAAAAAGAGATGACAGTTCTGTTGGTTCCAGGGATCTATGTTTTAGGTCATCCTTGCAAGTGGATTTTCTACTCCCTCACAAAATGCAAGTGGCTCCAGCAAATCCAGGACTTTGTGGACTGGTGCCAATGAGACCACCTCCAGATCAACATGGGGAAAACCAAGGAGCTGGGGGTGGATTTCCGCAGGCACAGCCACCCTCATTCAAGACCGGTGAATATCCAGGAAGTGGACATTGAGAGAGTGGACTGTTATAAGTATCTAGGTGTTCACCTGAACAATAAACTGGACTGGACTCATAACACTAATGCACTTTACAAGAAAGGCCAGAGTAGACTCTGTCTGCTAGGGAGATGCAGGTCTTTTGGAGTGCAGGGAGCTCTCCTGAGGACCTTCTTTGACACGGTGGTGGCATCATGCATTTTCTTTGCAGTGGTCTGATGGAGCAGCAGCATTATACGTATATAAATGTATATAAATATATATATATATATATATATATATATATATATATATATATATTTATACATACACGTCAATGGCACTTAGAGAGTTGACATGAGGTCTCTCTCTCTCTCTCTCTCTCTCTCTCTCTCTCTCTCTCTCTCTCTGACAAAATAAATCAAAGTGATGCGCACACGGTGGGATAAAAGAAAAGTAGGAACTCAATGCAGCCGAATGTAGAGTCTGCAGTCACAAAGCGATACCATCAGATAACAGTCCCCGGTAACCCAGACCAATTATCGCACCGACCAAGGGTCGCACCGATATTTGTGGGCTATTGTTTTTTATTTGCATTGTATTTGCTTTGTATTTGCTTTGTATTTGCTTTGCCTCACACAATGAACATTACATATATTCTATATGTTGTACAGCAGCACGGTGTCATTTCCGATTCCTTTTCCTGTAACAACAGCATGCGGATAACAGTCCGTGAGCAGTTGACTTTTTCCCGCTCGCTATCCCGATACTTTCTACCATCTACAAATGCCATGGTGTTCATGTCATCATGAAAGACATGAACATCGAGCGTAAAAACAAAGGAGACTGCTACCGGCCTTTTATCCGCTGACTGCCGTGGTGCGGTTACAAGAAAAAGGAAGCGGAAGTGACATTATCCGTGCGTCGGCTAAACACTTGATTGAAACTTCAAGGCAAGAGAAGCAACGTTCAGAAGAACAGTTCATGTTCCATTCATGTTCAGAACAATTCATTTTCAGAAGAAGGTTAAAGGTTAACCTGTTAATACAGATATTAGAATCTGAATACTGCAGATACTGAAGACTGAAGTAACCTCATATAGTCGCTGACCAGAGAAATGTAATAATTATTATTAAAATTATTATAATTTTATTTATTTATTACTGATCGAGTTATTTATTTTCATATTTTTTCATCTTATTTCGTGTTAAAAAATAAAAATAAAGAGATTTTAGAAGATTGAAAATTTAAAAACAAAGCTTTTCTTGTGGAAAACCTGATGCAGCCCAGCCTCACCCAGACTCTGCCTCCAGTGGCCTCCGCTAAATTGAGTTTGAGACCCCTGTGTTAGAGTGCATGCACCAAATTTCATGCTTGTATCACTATTTAAACAATTCTTGCTATATTTGCAATTATCTGCTGCACTATGGGTTCGAAACCTCTTTCTACTACTTTAATACACTCAGTTAAACAAAAAGGCCTTAAAAGAAGCTTTAGTAACACTTTCTCTTCAGTTCATCACATCATGGAAGTGTATTATAGTCACGTAATGACTACAGTATTCGACGACTGCCCTTAGACTTCCAATATAATCAAACAGTGCACACAGGACAGAGAGAGAAGGTATAAACAAGATGATCTATCCCTTTAATCAGTCTTCAGATCACACATTTTAATAAATAAGATTTTCTCAGGTGTACCTTTTTCACGCCTCCCAGTGTCAGGTCTCTGGAGCGCATGGCAGGAAGGCGGCCAGGTGTCCTGAGGTTTAGCATCGAGCCCCGACCTCCAGCAGCGGGTCTCGGGTTCGAAGAGGAGTCACCGGAGCCGGGGGACGCCATCCTTACTCTGAAACGCCATGCGGATTATTCAAAAATATGAGGATTACATCACCGACTTCACTTTAAAATATATTAGACATTACAACTACATGACAAACGTCAATGGCGCCACTATGTTCAAGGTTCCGATGTCACAGTTCAACTCAAAACTTTGAAACTGATTTTAGACCACGAAACATTTTCCTCAAATCAATAATAACGCTAGTAAATAGTGATCCCCTTTTTACAGCAGAGGTAGTTGGTGTCAAACTCTTTGTTCCTTTCTTGTTGTTTTTGTGGACAGTTGGCCCTAAAAGTCCTAACCCTTCATTATTGGCGATCAGAATCACATGACCCTTGGCAGAATTGTTGTGGACAACAGCTAGAATTCCATGGAGCCTGATTTTGGGTTTTCGAACCGGAAAACACAATTATAATGTCATAACTGGGAAAAAAATCCAAGTGCAACTGCTCCATGAGAAATTTGGCAACAATATACTGCATGACAACGCCAACATTTCCCCAGTGCAGGTTTTTCACATCTCAGTGGAATCATGACTTCACAGTGATGAAAGTTCAAAGTCCCACTCCTTCGTTCTTACTAACGGGAATCACATGCAACTTTGCAGGCTTAGAGAACAGCCCCATGTTTCCCAATCCCCATGTTCCCCAGTCCTCTCTTTCCCAATCCCTATGTTCCCCAGTCCTCTCTTTCCCAATCCCTACGTTCCCCAGTCCCTACATTCCCCAGTCCCCTCTTTCCCAATCCCCCCTAGTCCCTATGTTCCCCAATCCCTACGTTCCCCAATCCCCTCTTTCCCAGCCCCTGTGTTCCCCAATCCTCTCTTTCCCAATCCCTATTTTCCCTAGTCCCTATGTTCCCCAGTCCTCTTATTCCCAATCCCTATGCTCCCCAATCCTCTCATTCCCCAATCCCTATGTTCCCCAATCCTCTCTTTCCCAATCCCCATGTTCCCCAATCCTCTCTTTCCAAATCCCTACGTTCCCCAATCCTCTCTTTCCCAATCCCTATGTTCCCCAATCCTCTCTTTCCCAATCCCTATGTTCCCCAATCCTCTCTTTCCCAATCCCCATGTTCCCCAATCCTCTCTTTCCAAATCCCTACGTTCCCCAATCCTCTCTTTCCCAATCCCTATGTTCCCCAATCCTCTCTTTCCCAATCCCTATGTTCCCCAGCCCCTGGGTTCCCCAATCCTCTCTTTCCCAATCCCTATTTTCCCTAGTCCCTATGTTCCCCAGTCCCCTCATTCCCAATCCCTATGCTCCCCAATCCTCTTTCCCAATCCCCACATTCCCCGAACCCTATGTTCCCCAATCCTCTCTTTCCCAATCCCTATGTTCCCCAATCCTCTCTTTCCCAATCCCTATGCTCCCCAGTCCCCTCTTTCCCAGCCCCTGGATTCCCCAATCCTCTCTTTCCTAATCCCCACATTCCCTGATCCCTATGCTCCCCAATCCTCACATTCCCCAATCCCTACGTTTCCCAGTCTGCAAGGGGTTATGGTTAATGGGTTCGGGGGAGGGTGATAGCACCGACATGGACGCGCAGGCTTATTCTATATGACCTGATAAACAATTCTATGAGCCAGGTTTTTGATTTTCAAACCAGAAACTGAATTAATGGCATTGGTGTCCATGTAGTGATAAACACACCCATGTACCTTCACTGAGCAAGTTTTATACATGTTTTCATGTAAAGGAAGGTTTTATAAAGCACTTTACACTTTATTATTATTTACAAAGAAATACAGAGTTAAACCTTAATTCAAGTCTATGTTTTTATCATTCACTTAAACTTCTGTGACATTAGTCTGTGAATGTATGGTTAGCTTTGTGTGAACAAGTTTAGCCTGAGGTAACTTCTGTCACGTGGGCATGTGCAAAAATCTTACTAATACTGGGTCGAAAATAAAAATATATAGCTTTAAACAACTGCAGGTTATTTTTAAATCATTGTGATTAAACATAATTCTTCCTGGATGGAAGTGAGTATTTAAAATCATTTTCTGGAGACTGTTCACTCGGATTTGTTATGAAACGCCACTGGATTGCAAGAACCGACATCCTGCTACTTCCTTGTTAGCAATTTCTAAAAATTCTACACAATAAAAATATCGACACTACATACACATTAATATTCAAAACACCTGCTCTGTACAGATTATTACCCCTCGTATAACAAGGAAAGTGTGTGAACTGGTTTTTAACAAAGACGGTTTAAATCTGATTAAACACGAGTCTCACCATAGACCTGCATAGTCTTTGGAATCAGTGTGGACCTTTCCAACATGGCGGACGCGTTGACGTATGGCATAGTTAGCATTTGGGTTAATGCGGAATTTATTGCTTTTTTTAAACGATACGATGATTTACCTTAAAGAAAGAAGTTACCGTGGGAATACTTCACAGCTACCACACACGTGATGCATTATGTAATCTGTCCAGGACTTGTTTCATGCTGTATATAGTGCACTGATTACAGGAAGTAGGGAGAAATTCGCACTCATGACACTGACAGTGTAGCAACTTTTCTAATACACAACACACTCTTAACTCAGTCCATATGTTTAAAACGTCTGAAGTCGGTGTAATCTGTAATAATAATCTGGGAGATGGACAATTCGTGCAAGTTTTCATGGGATTAGAAACACATGGCAGAGACACATGGCTGATCAACCGGCTGTTAAATGACGAGCTCGGTTTTATGATTACTGAAGAAAATATTTTAAATATATATTTACCCGCTTTCTTCTTCTGCTGACTAAAACCAAATATCTTCAAAAACACCAAAGAAAAAATGTATTATTATTATTATTACAATCAGCACTCTGATGAAATTTATAGCTAATGCTTAATGGGCGGAGTTTCGCAACCTTTGACCTCCATGACGTAGTTAGACAACTCAGCGATTTAAAAGAAAATATTGTTATTTATTTATTTATTTATTTTTAAACTTAGCTAAAAAGTTGAAAGGTTACTATTTTAACTCTCAAAGTTTACTGTAATAAAAATTAATTATTTAATAATTAAGATAAATAAAAGAATTACTAAAATATTTTCAGTAGCACGTCCGCCTCAAACCAAGAAGGCCTGGGTTCGAGTCCTGGGTTCGAGTCCTGGGTTCGATTCCCAGCTCGGGGTGTTTCTGTGTGGAGTTTGCATGTTCTCCCTGGGCTTGCATGGGTTTCCTCTGGGTACTCCAGTTTCCTCCCACCTTTTAAAGACTAGCACAGTGAGCTGATTGGCTGTTCCAAATCGCCCCTAGGTGTGAGTGTGTGTGTGAATGGTTATGTGTGTGAGTGTTGGCCCTGTGATGGCCTGGTGAGATGTCCAGGGTGTACCCCGCCCTCGCCCAGAGTCGGCTGAGATGGGCGCCAGCCTCCCCACGACCCTAATGATTATTAAGCAGCTTAGAAAATGAATGAATGAGTGAAATATTTTCAGTATTTTAATAAATGAAAAACAGTATATAACATACAGTATGAAATGAAATCAGTCCAGAGTATCTGGGTGTAGGATACAGTATAGAACATTTATATTTATGGCATTTGGTGCACACTCTTATCCACTTACATTTATAATTTTTTTACAGCTGGGCAAGTAAGGGTTAAGGGCCTTGCTCAAGGGTCAGCAGTAGCAGCTTGTTTGTACTGGGGTTTGTGCCCACAACTTTCAGATCAGTAAGCCAGAGCCTTAAACACTGTCCAGAACATAGATAGAGCAGAACAGAACAGAACAGAGCAGCAAAATCACTGTACACTGCATTCATCAACATTTGCAAAATGTTGCTTCCTAATAAACATTATGAATAAAACTGAAGTTTTAAATATGAACAGCAGAGGGTGCTCTTGTACCATATATATTAATGATAATGTAAAGGGTTTTTTTTGTTGTTTTTTGTTTTTGTTTTAACACCTAATAAAGGAAGAAGTTAGAATTAATAAATACACACATTTTTAAAAAAGCAGGTGATGAGTTTATCACCATTATCTCAATAACTGTCTCACACCAGAAATTAACTAACACTATCTTGATTGCTATTATACATTCCTTTTATTCTATATCTCAATTATCTAAAATGTAAAATTTGCATGTGCCCACTTTACAATAAATATTTCTGAGCATTTTGTATAATAATTTATATATATTTATAAAAACTAGAATATTAAAACTAGCTGTTTTTACTGCTTTTCTGTTTGCCTTCTGTAATTTATTTATTTATTGGGACCCTTATTCATTCATTCATTCATTCATTCATTCATTCATTTAGCCAATTTTTTTAAATCTTTCAATAATCTTTTTAATAAAGGACCCTGATAAACACTTTTAAAAATAAATAAACATTGGAGCAAGACTGTAAAAAAAAAAAAAGTTCTGGCTAATTCACTTCTCTAAGAAAGATCACCGCAGGACTGAAAGTGTGATTTAATTAGATTGTATATTTACATAATATATAATATGTGAGTTGCTGAAATTAAATTGTCTAAAAAAGAAAGGTAAAAAAAGCAAGAAAAGCAAAGATGGTCCCGGGTTCGATTCCCAGGCTCGGGCATTTCTGTCCGGGGTTTGCATGTTCTCCTCACTTGTGTGGGCTTCCTTCAGGTGCTCCGGTTTTCTCCCACAAAAACATGCAGGTGTTTACACCCTGAACAGCTCACCAGGCCACTGCAGGGCGAAACACACATACAAGCATTCACTCTCACATCTAGGGGTGATTTAGAGCAGCCAATCAGCCTACTGTGCATGTTTTTATACTGTGGGAGGAAACCGGAGTACCCGGAGGAAACAGAAACCCAGAAACCGAGCCTGGGAATCGAACCCGGTACCTTCTTGCTGTGATGCAACATGCTAACCACTGCGCCACCGTGTCATGGGAACTTATTTTGGAGTAAAATATTATACAGTGATTAGTATTGACAGGTAAATAGTTTTTTCATGCTATTTAAATGATAAATTCCACATGTGATAAAGTTTAAACGATAATTATTTTCAGTGAAGTGAGAAGATAAGGTTTACGATATTTCCACACAAAAAATCCGATACTTTTTTTCACGACAAGCTTCTGAAGTGACCATGAGAAGGTTCGAGTGAGGTATAAGTGTGCCATCGTCGGCTGGATGGAGAGCAGAAGAGCCCTCCAAATCATTTGCAGATTTAGATGAAAAACATAAGATGTAAACCATATTCTAGTCATGATCGTGCACATCAGGGTGTAGGTGGAAGCCTGGTGCTGAAAGCCTGCCTCTCACTGGCCCCTGTGGAGTGTTTAATGTTCAGTGGAGCGTAAAAGTTGATGCTTATTACTTTTAGTCCAGCGCTGCCTGCGGTACTGGACCATATGGGACCATATGGCTTCAACTTTCACAAAAAAAAGGAAAAAAAGCACTTGTATCTGTTCCTTTTAATCTTACATATTTACATAAACTTGATTTTAATAATATATAATAATGAGATATAGAGTATAAAAATTGTGACTCTCATTGAGACAGAGTGTGAGTGTCGCACAGAAAAGCATCATGGCGTGGTTTATTATAAGGTGAAGTTGCCAATCATCCCCTATGCCTTGTCCCTGTTGTCCCCTCCCCCTCACCCCCGGTGTGTCCGTCTGTCTGTCCGTGTGCCAAAACACCGCTGAGCTGAAGAGCTGTTACTGTAAATTGCAGCACTGTAATGCACAGAGAAACACCAGGTAACTGTGAGCCGATGTGTTCACTGTACACAACATACATCCGAGTAAAAGTGACTGAAACACGTTTCGTTTAAAGCTGTTGAATAGTTTTCTATAAGAGCACAAATCATGCAGAGGACAAGGGTGAACTCTAAATATGTTTAAAAAAGCAATGAAGGACGTGGTGGAATCAGGACGCAGTAAGAACTGAGTAAGGATGTAGAAAAGGCGATGTTGACATGGTAACGAAGGTATTGACTTAGTAACAAAGGTGTTAATGTAGTAACAATGGTGCTGATGTCGTAATGATGGTATTGACGTAGTAACAACGGCGTTGACGTTGTAACGATGGTGTTGACATAGTAATTATGGTATTCACATAGTAACAATAGTGTTAAAATAGTAATGACGGTGTTGATGGAGTAACAATGGTGTTGACATATTAATGATGGTATTGACATAGTAATGATGGTATTGCCATGGTAACAACGGTGTTGATGTAGTAATGAGAGTGTAGACGTGATAACAACAGTGTTGACGTATTAGTGACGGTATTGAAATAGTACCAACGATGTTGACGTAGTATATAATATAGTAATTATGGTATTGACATACTAACAATAGTGTTAAAATAGTAATGATGGTATTGCCATGGTAACAACGGTGTGGATGTAGTAATGATAGTGTAGACGTGATAACAACAGTGTTGACGTATTAGTGACGGTATTGAAATAGTACATAGTAGTATATAATATAGTAATTATGGTATTGGCATAGTAACAATAGTGTTAAAATAGTAATGATTGTGTTGACATGGTAATGATGGTGTTGATGTAGTAGTGATGGTGTTGACATAGTAACAATGGTGTTGATGTAGTAATGATGATTTTTGACGTAGTAATGGCGGTGTTGACATAGTAACTATGGTGTTGATGTAGTAACAATGTAACTAAAACCTAGTAGGGAGTTGGTTGTCATAGTACAAGTGTGGCACCGACTTGTTGAACGTCGAACATTAAAAAAACTTGTAGAACAGATGAAACAGTGCAGCGTGTGGGGTTGTATTTATAAGGACCGGACGGACTAGTGAGAATGTGGTCAGCACGTGGTGCGATCTGGTTGGTTGTATTAAAAAGTAGTAAGAACTTTTCGGTGGAGGCATTTCTGTGTGGAGTTTACATGTTCTCCAGGTGCTTTTGTTGGTTTCCTCCAGGCACTCCGGTTTATCTCCCACTGTCCTATGAAATGCACATGAGGTTAAGTGGCTGTTCCAGATTGCCCCTAGATGTGAGGTTGAATGGTTGTGTGTGTTTTGGCCCTGTGATGGACTGTACCCCGCCATCACCAAGTGTCTGCGAATATAGGCTCGAGCATCCCCACGGCCCTAATAGGATAAAGCTGTTCGGGAAATGAAAGAGTGAGTGTATAGAATTAAGAATCATGTAGAAATCGATGCTAGCCGCTAGCCCAATATCTTTGCGCATCTTCATATGGATTGCTAATCAAATTTTATTATAGTGTCTTATTTAACATCTCGTTCTTCTTATGTTTTGCGCCGTGTATTATGATGTGTATTTTCTGTTAAGAAATGATGAACGATGTGTTTTTTACACACAGGAACGTTTTATTCGTCATTTTTGTTGAAAACGTCTTAAGGGGAATTTATCACCAACCCGTCCAGCAGCAGGTTCTGATTTAATGACTGACCTGATGAATCAAAGGACGATGAGTCCAATCTTCAGTCCAGTTATTACCGTATTTCATTACGAGTGATTACAACTGCATCACTGAAAATGTGTAGGTGTGTGTTCTGTTTTGTCTTTCATAACACACACACACACACACACACACACACACACACACACACACACGGTGTGCTGGAAGAGGAGGGGTACACGGAGACAGGAGGGCATGGAAGTGTGACAGGAGAGAGAGAGAGAGAGAGAGAGAGAGAGAGAGAACCCTCCATCCTTCCACTCCAGAGCAGAGACACAAACAGCATCACAGCAGCATCCGTCTTTCTCTCTCTCTCTCTCTCTCTCTTTCTCTCTCTCTCTCTCTCTCGATCTGTCTAGCATTTGTGTTGATCGCAGAGCTGCAGGCACTGAGGTAAGCCTTGTCTATATGTGTGTGTGTGTGTGTGTGTGTGTGTGTGTGTGTGTGTGTGTGTGAATTGGTTGGTGTGTACAATTGCATGTTGTGTTCACTCTTTCATCTCTGCAGGAGTTTGTATGTTGATTATTATTATTATTATTATTATTATTATTATTATTATCATCAGCACCATCATCATTATTATTATTATTGTGTTTTTTTCATGGAGTCGAAGATCTCCAGGGTTCAGTCCATGCTCGCATGCTTCTCTTGTTTTCCTCAGATGTTGCTGAGTCTGCAATAATTCAATATTTCAGTCTCTCTCTCTCTCTCTCTCTCTCTCTCTCTCTCTGTCTCTCTCTGTCTCTCTCTGTCTCTCTCTGTCTCTCTCTTTCTCTCACTGTGTGTGTGTGTGTGTATTTTCCACATCACGGCTGCTGTTTTTGTTTTCTTTAGAAGCCACACAGCTACTCTCTCTCTCTCTCTCTCTCTCTCTCTTTCTCTCAGTGACATTTAAAGAGCGTTTTGGAGGATTTACACTCAGAGAAAAACAATAATTATTTCTCATTTTTATGCTGGAAGACGTCGACTGCATTGCAGGTAGAAAGAGAGTCAGAACCATGAGGAGAAATCTGAGCCATGACCAGTAGCACTAATAGCATTCTCTCTCTCTCTCTCTCTCTCTCTCTCTCTCTCTCTCTCCCCGTCGTTTCATTCAGATTAAGGCCAATCTCAGTGAATCAGTCACACTCAACACTCTGCATCAGATCAAAGTACAAAATCAGTTCCATGCTACCGAAAAAGCTTCAGAATTTCCTAATGTCGGATTTCTAGGATATACTTTATGCAGTATGCGATTCCCGTGAAGCCAGCCGAGTGCAAAAGTCTGTGCACCCCTGCAAACAAGAGGATTCATTAAATAGTGTGTATTAAGTGAGGAATAACACACTGTTTTATATCACTCATTCACTCAGACACTCATTATCCGAATCTCTTAATCTTAATATGGGTCGTTGGGAGGCTGGAGCCTATAACAACCAACAATGGGCGAAGGCAGGGTACACCTTGCACAGCTTGCCAGGTCGTCGCCGGCCCAACACACACCACCATTCACACTCACACTCTCATGTGAGTAATGTACATGTCTAGGGCTAACCTCATGCACACACGGAGAGAGCAAACTCCACACAGAAGTCTGAGAGCAGGACTCGAACCCCGGGTCTTCGTGCTGTGAGGTGGATGTGCTTACCACTCTAAATGTGAACTCTTTTGCTTCATGGCTATGGCATCCCCTCATCTAATAATTTTTTTAATTAAATCTTTTATTTCTATCCGAATCAATCACTGAGATATTTTTTTTCCCACCAGAAACATACCTTCCCTCATGCTAAAAATGCTGATCACAGAATCTTCATATCAGTAGCACAGACTATCTTTTAGCAAATAAAAGGATTTTCCCGGATAACTCTAATAAACGTGGCTTATACTTTTAAAACATCCTCAAAACATTTTTTATCCACCTAATTTAGTCGTAGCCAAATCCCACCCATCGAGTAATGCCTCCCTATCACACACAACCACCACTAACCTGCAAGGGGGATGTGATGCCGCCACCCGCATCTTTACGAACTGCTGCGCATGCACATACGGGGTGGCCAAACATTTCATCAGAGGGAAAGCATTATCCATCCCTTAGTACAGATGAGATCACTAAGGGCCATGATTGGCTGGTGACCGATGTACGTGACAGTTAGATGAGTGTATGCTAACATGGTCTTCGAGACGCACGAAGCTGCAGCATCAACTCAATTTCAAACTTGCGGGAGTCACAAAAAATGGAATTTTAAATGGAAAAGGAACTCACAAAGCTCTTAAGTGGACCTCCGCTCTCAGGTAGTGCCGTGTATTATATATTAAGCAAATATATCATAGCTTTTATCTATTTATAGTTACACTTAATGCTCCTTGAAACATGTTGCTTCCGGTTTTCACTTACTTTACAGCATCTATAAACAGTCGTTCCCTCGCCAGCCTGTTTTTCTTCTCTCTCTTGAAGTTACTAACAAAAAAAACCCTGCTGCACTGGAGACTCCTTCCTTCCAACCTAAGTAACCATACATTTAAAAATTAATTTTAGGTTTTAGATTATGATCTGTTGCTATAGAAACTGTAATATATTAGAAGGAGCGCATGAGCTCATCATCACCTTCTGTAGTACAGGATATATCGCTATACTGAAATAGTATGAGTGTAAAGTGTTTACACCTCCCCATCTGAATGTGATATAGATATTCTTTATTAACTTGTATGCCCTTCTTCTCCTCGTGTTATCCCTCCACCCTCTTTCACATCCTTTTGAGCAGCTTTTGGTTCCTCTTAGCTGTAATATTCAGCTTCGTTATAGCTCTTCTGGGAAGTTACAGTAAAAATTAGGAATATTACCATTCATTCTCTTTCACCTACAAATTAGTGGAAAGGAAATTATCGGGCAGATATCCACCAATCAAATCTTTTAATTATTGCTTCTGAATTTAACCCATCCAATGTGAGCACACACTCACTCGGAGCAGTGGGCAGCCACACATTGAGGCACCCAGAGAGCAGTTGGGGTTTAGGTGCCTTGCTCAATGGCACTTTAGTCATGAAGGTGGAGGAAGGGAAGGTGCAGCTCACCCCACCACATTTTTCTTGTTGGTTCGGGAATCGAACCAGCGACCTTTCGTTCCAAAGCCACTTCCTCCGTTCCAAAGCCACTTCTCTAACCATTAAGCCACGGCTGCCCTCAAATGTATATGTATATATGTGTATATATGTATGTGCGTATGTGTGTGTGTGTATATATATATATATATAGTATGTGGGGAAAAATAACAGTACTACAATTTCATCCCGACAAGCCTGTTTCGTGGTTG
>JAOUQZ010045297.1:0-10541 GCA_028564935.1 Neosilurus hyrtlii | reverse complement strand
AGGTGTCGAGGAGAAAGGCAGAGAGGGAGATACAGAGGAAAGAGGGATTTTCCCAACATAGAATAATCCTTACAAATGGTATAGGAACAGCTGTTTCTGTGCTGGACTATTCACAATTAATACAGTTGATCATAGATGGAAGCTAATTAGGTTGGCATGCAGTAGAGGTGATTTGTTACAGCGGATTTAGTTTACAACTATTTTAAGGAGGGGTGATCCTTGAACCATCTCAGTGATTCCATTTTTAATAAAAAAATTTGTTCTGTTATTTTATGTTTATATATATATATATATATATATATATATATATATATATAATTTATTTATTTTCACCATTTTTGAAAAATATATTATGGCTGTCGTATTATGATAGTTTTTAGTATATTATGGCTAAAGTTTAAACAGCAATGTTTAGATGTAGGAAAAAACTTTTATTTTGGTACAGAGAAATGCATTGAAATTCTTTTCACACAAATCATAGTTTGTTTTTTTTTTTTTTTCATTTCATTTTTAGAACCGGGTGGTGGGTGGATCCCTTCCCAGTTGAATTTGGCGATGGCGGGGTACACACTAAATGGCTCACCAGACCATTGCAGGGAAACACATTCAACCATTCACACACACCTAGGACAATTGAGAATATCCAATTAGCCTAATGTGCATATTTTTGGACTATGGGGGGGAACCAGAGAACCCAGCGGAAAGCCATGTAAACACGGGTAGAACATGAAAACTCCTGGACCTGTTTACTGTGAGGCGGACATGCTAACCACTGTGCCACTGTGCCACTGCCACAGATGAACTAGAAAATAATAATAATAAAAGTATTCCTTTAATGTCAAGCCTTTTTCATACATGCTCTATAACAGGATATAAATGAAAGCGAGACTTAGTCATTACTGACTCATTCTGTTTTTCTACTTCATCTGTGTGTACACAAGGCAGAAATGTGGGACGCCGTCTAAAGCTCCGACAGATGAATGCTGGTTTGACCTACTAAGAGCCATTCAGGTCATTATACACCATGTTTTTCATGAGATTCCATCTTTGAAAGAACAGATAATGGAACGGCGACATATAATACAGGACATCTATACAGCTCCTCTCCTCATCTCGCAAATGACGTGATGTTTGTGACGACACAGGAATATGGATAGAAAGCCAACAGGTCCTGAGCATTATCGTTAAAGAGAATGCATGGTACATAACTCCATATTTGGTAGTGGTATTAACACAACAGTGTGAGGGCAGACAGGGGCAAGAGTATTTAGGAAAAGTCTAGATTAACCTACATTAGATAGAAAAGTCATGATAAACTCACAGTCAGGATTTGTGTGGCGATGCTTTATTTCTTTGTAATAATTTTGAATAATGTGTATTATGTCTATGTGTGTGCGCATAGGTTTGTCTTTAAACATCGTTGATAGCCGTGTAAGAAAACAAAGTAGACATGTCACCCTCCTATATGCAGGAAACACAGATGGAGGTATAAACCATTTTATTCCCCAGACATCACAATAAAACAATATATAATAGCACATACTGTAAGCACATCAGTAACCTCACACTCTGGGTAATTTAAATGAATGATGTACATACGAAGACTCGAGAAGTAAAAAAAAAGATACGATATATTGGGATTTATGTGGATTTTTATTTGAGAAGTAAAAATGGAAATGGGAGAAATTTAAGGAAAATAAAGTAAATATCTTGAAAAAAAGTATTTTGTTGGCTGTAAATCAGGGTCATGGCTGAGTTGTAGGAAAATCCTTGAACAGGTCACCAAGCTATCACAGAGCTAATACAGAGATGAACATCCATTTATGTCTTTCGACTGGAGGAGGAAACTGGAGTACCCTGATGAAACTGGTGCAGGTAAGAGAAGAACAGACAAACAAAGATGTCCCAAGAACCCAGGACCTTCTTGCTCTGAGATGACAGTAGTAGACGTAAAGGTAGAATTCTGGTGAATATGACATAACAATATGGAAATAACATCCGCTTGAATACCACCTCGATACAGAACTTCTTGAGCAAAACATCAGAGCATCAACACCACCAGTACGCTCTCTTGGGATTTGCACATATGCACGATGACTGCAAATGCCAGTAAGCTCCTTGGACTGCTGAAGCGGATATGTCCTATTTTGACTGACGTGTCAGACAGGCGAACTCCTGTCGTACCTGTCGCTGTTAATATTGCAACTCTGCTACGCCGTCCAGACCTCGCTTAAGGCACAATCAGGGCGAGTATAGTGGCCCTCCCCACATGTATTTCACCATCAGGGATAGAGTTGCATAACTTTAGACCTTTTTCCGTTAGCACACCATAGCGGATGGCAAAAAGTTGGTGTTTTTTTACAATTAAGACAGATCTTAATGGTAAAAAAATTGTTTTTTTTTGTTTCTTATGGCCGAACAAGACTCAGTACCTCTTTCAATCTCAATATTCCATTACAGGCACCACCTTGAACCATATTTCGGTTAAGACGATTCAGCCTACAAATCTCTTCTCAAATGGACCAGACCAGTGAAGAAAGAGATAAGAGCGTGACTTGAGGGAGTCAGCTCAGCACTGAAGGATTGGAATATATTCAGGAAAACTACTGCTTATAGAGGATTAAAACTATCACTGTGAGAGCAAACAAGAAATTCTGGATGACTGCTGATGTACAGCAGTGACTGAAAGCTAGGGACACAGCATTCAGATCTGGTGACAGGGTAGCAGTCGGCACTGTGCAAACTATCCGGAGTCAGGCAATCAAGACAGCATAAAATCCAGGAGCACTTCCAGGACACCATGGACACATGTGGAGAGGCGTCCAAACAATCATGGACTAAAAACCAACAGCTCCTTTCTGTGATGACAGTGCTTCTCTTCTTGATGTCCTGAAAGCCTTCTATGCACAGTTTGATGTGCAGAATAATGAGCCTGCAACTAAGTTCACACATCTATCTGATGAACAGGTAATTTGCCTGTCTACAACAGATGTAAGGAGAACTTTATGTAGGGTGAATACACGCAAAACTGCTTGGCCTGACAACAGACCTAGCAGGGTGCTGACGGACTGTACAAACCAGCTGGCTGAAGCCCTCCCAGATTTCTTCAACACCTCCCCAAGCAAAACAGTCATTCCATCATGTTTCAGTCTAAAAGAAATCCACTGTAACTGGTCTGAATAACTACCATCCTTTGGTGCTCCAGTTTTCATGAAGGTTTTGGAGAGGCTCATCTTGAACCCCAATAAAGCCAGTCTCCCCAGCAACCTGGACTCTCTCCACCCCAACAGGTCCATTGGAGATGCCATATCAATGTCACTATGCTGATCACTTACCCACTTGGCAATGAAAGACTCACACGTGTTCATTAATTTCAGCGCACCGTTCAGAACTATAATCCCTCAGGGGGTGTATATTAAACTGAAAGCACTGGGTAGGAGCCCCTCCCTCTGTAACTGGGTCTTATATTTCTGCTGGATACGCCACAATCCATCCTCATTGGTACGAAACCTCAAATATCATCACACTGTCCTAAGGTGCACCACAGGGCTGTATTCCCAGTCCGTTGCACTTCACCTTTCTACCCCATGACTGCTCTTCACAATTCAGCATTAATCATATCGTGAACTCATATTGCTGATCACATGACAGTGGTGGGTCTCATCAGAAATAACAATGAAGAATCATACAGCGAGGAGGTAACAGGACTTGCTGACTGGTGCATGTTCAACAGCTTATCTCTTAGTGTTGATAAAACGAAAGAGATATCAGTGGATTTCAGGAAGTCATGAACTGATCACTCTCTATTCCTCATCAACAGGTCCATCATCGAGAGGGTGAGCAGCACCAAAATCCTGGGTGTCCACATTACAGACAATCCCACCTGGTCAACAAACACCTTCTTGGTTAAGAAGGTAAGACAGTGTTTCCTTGTCCTGAGGAAACTCATGAAAGTCAGGCTACCATCACCCATACTCACCACTTTTTACAGGAGCATCACTGAGTGCATCTTAACCAGTTGCCTCGGAGGTTCGTTTGGGATTTGTGATGTCACTGTCCGCAGCACCCTACAGCAGATTGTATGAGCAGCTGGAAAAGTTATTGGCGCACTCCTGACCTTTCTACAGGACATCTACCAAAAACACTGGACTAAAAGAGCGTGAAGCATTGTGAAGGACAAAACTTACCCCATACACAGTCTGTGCCATTAGGTAGGTGATAGAGTGGGATCCTCAAAGATGGATGGCCTGGTGGTAGGGTGCTGGATTACTGATGCCAGGGTTGCACTATCAATGTCACTGTTGCCCCCCCAGTGCAGCTAACTGGGTTATCAAATCAGCCTTGTCAAGAGTAGCTGCATAGCCATCAGCGTGTTTCTGCCCCGCGATGGAATGGGGAGCTGGCCAGGGTGTAATCTGTCCTCACCCAGAGTCAACTGAGATGGGTGCCAGCCTCACCGCCACCCTAATTAGAATTAAGCGGATCAGAAAATCAATGAATGAATGAGGATGGCAGACTTTTCAATGCACACAAACATATTTAACATGTTTGCACTTCCTAGACAAAAAAGAGACTGTGTGTGTGTGTGTGTGTGTGTGTGTGTGTGTGTGTGTGTGTGTGTGTGTTCCTAAGCCCTTAGCCACATATGGTATATAATTACTTATCTCACTCACTCACTCACTCACACTCATTTGCCGAACTGCCTAATCCTATTAAGGTACACCCTTAACAGCTTGCAAGAGCATCGCAGTGCAACACACACACACACACACTCAAACCTAGGGGGAATTTGGAACAGCCAATTGGTCTAATGTTCATGTCTTTGGACTGTGGGAGGAAACTGGAGTTCCCTGGAGGAAACCCACACAACCACAGGAAGAACATGCAAACCCCACACAGAAACGCACAAGCCCATTACTCGAACCCAGGACCTACATGCTGTGAGGCAAGTTTGCTAATCACTATGCCGACGCGCCGCCCCTGGTTGTAACTGAGTTGTTTCTTAACAGAGTGAGGGATAACAGACAGATACATCACATCTCATAATCTAATATCTCTGATAAGGAAGTTCATGTTTCGCATCCAATAATCAGTTAGTTACACAAAATTAAAAGCATCATCTTTTTAATGACACCTCTTCACCGTGTTTTCCATGTCACCATTACACCATCTGAATATCACCATTACATCAATGTGTCAGCTGTAATGAATGAGTTCTTTCACATTTATGTGTCCATCCTACTGTCTTGACTGATCGAGAAACAAACACGTCACTTTTTATCTTATGGAAATAACTACTGAAGTCTCTGAACATGGCTTGTCCTGACATGGGTAAGCAAACACAACAGGGGGTAGATAATCAAAATACCATTGCGCACTACTTTATAACTCGCTTTGGCATGAAATTATTGCCTGCCAAATTCCTTTTAGAGCTCAGACAAAAAGTGAAGCCTTAAAAGTCTTGATGTATTTTTTACAACCGAGTTTTTCGATGATTTTTTTTCCACTTGAGTGTACAGATGAATGACAAATTAAAGAAAATAATAATCATACGGAAAAAGAAAAAAATATCTCACAAATAATTACAGCCTCATTTATTTATTTATTTATTTAAAATCTTAATTACTGGGGGGCATGTTGGTGTAGTGGTTAGCACGTGCGCCTCACAGCAAGAAGGGTTCTGGGTACGAGTCATGGGCTTGACCAGATCATTTCTGTGTGGAGTTTGCATATTCTTCTTGTGGGTTTCTTCTGGGTACTCCAGTTTTCTCCTACAGTCCAACACTTTGGGCTTATTGGCTGTTTCAATTTGCCCCTAGGTGTGAGTCTGAATTGTTGTGTGTGTTGGCCCTGTGATGTACGCCACCTTCACCCAGAGTCGGCTGAAACTGGGGCAGACATGGCCTAATGGTTAGAGGAGCGGGTTTGGGAAAAAAGGTCGCTGGTTCGATTCCCAAACCAGCAGGAAAAAATGTGTGGTTGTGGGGGGGAGTGAGCAACACCTTCCCTTTCTAAACATTCATGGCTGAAGTGCCCTTGAGCAAGGTGCCTAACCCCCAACTGCTCCCCGGGCACCCCCAATGTGGCTGCCAGTTATGTTGGAAATGGATATGGACCTTTTCCCAAATTCTAGTGAAATTTTAAGCTGCATTTATTGGGACAAAGCAGCAGACATAAAAGTGTACTCAGTGAAAAAAAAAAAAAAAAAAAAAAAAAAAAAAAAAAAAATATATATATATATATATAGTTGTATCTGCAGTAAAGGTCAATTTTTCTTCACACTTTTCTTTAAAATATAGTTGGTCCATTTGAAATTATATTTCTGTAGACATCATGTATACAAAAACATTTATAACATTGACGTTTGCTTCATGGTGGCGATACTGTAGTGCAGTGGTTAGTATGTCCACCTTACAGCAAGAAGGTCTTGCTATGGGTCTTCCTCTAAGTACTCCAGTTTCTTCCCGCAGTTCATTGAAAGCTTTTGTGTGTGTACTGGTCATGTGATGGACTGACTAGCTGTTCCGGGTGTCCAGCCTCACTGGGAACCTAGTAGGATTGAGCGTTTTTGGCAAATAAATGAATGATGGATGAATTAATTGGTGCTATGTGGTGGCGTAGTGGTTAGCACGTCCGCCTTACAGAAAGAAGGTCCTGGCTTTGAGTCCTGGGTTCATCGAGGACGTTTCATGTTCTTACATGCTCTCCCTGTGCTTTGATGGGTTTCCTCTGCATGCTTCAGTTTCCTACAAACAGTCCAGTGATATGTACATTAGGCTAAGTGGCTGATTCAGATTGTCCATAGGTGTGAGTGTGAGTGGTGTTACGTGCGTCGGCCCTGCGATGAACTAGCAAGCTCATCAAGGTGTACTCTGTCTAAGCTCAGAGTTGGCCCGGATGGGCTCCAGCCTCACAATGATCCGAATAAAGGATAAAGCAGTTTCGGCAAGTGAAATGAAAGTAAATGATGCCATATGGATGCCATGTCTAGTGAGAAGAAGCAGTCCTTGATTTGAAAAAACACTGCCCTATTCAAATTCAGGCACGACGCAGTAAACACACTGTGTATTACATTGAAATATGCAAATTAGGACACAGCATTGGGCATGTACAGCCAGCAAAGTAGTCATTTTTACAATTGGTCCAATCTTTTAATTGGGGTAGAAAAAATTACAGCATGCTGGTCAGTCTTGATTGGATGATTCTCACCCTCTCTGTCACATTCAAGCTATTTCCATTCTCCTGAAACACCTCTGTTATTTTGAAGAATAGCATCATCAGCCATAATAAACCAGTGATCAAGACTAAAATGACTAAAATCAGGTTGTAGAAATAGCATTTATTGCCTCATTACAAAGAACGAGAAGGAAGGAATGTGAACGAGAAAACAATCAGGGGCATAACAAGGCCAAAACAGGTTGATAATTATCTTTAAACACAATGAATGATCAGGCTTCTGTGCTGAGGTGTCAACGCTGCACAATCAATGGTGGTAATTTAGCCCCCTGCAAGCTGAGAAGCCCTTGTGCTTTTCCTGGTTCCACCATTCATCACACACACACACACACACACACACACACACACACACACACACACACACACAAGCACAGACACACACACGCTGAACGTGACACAATGCCCTTGACTATAATCCAGAACTGCAGGTGAGTAAAAAAAAAAAATGAGAGAAGATGTAAAGAGAAAGCAGGAGTTCTAAGAAGGAGGAGGATGAGCAGGGAATTTGGGATTTGATGCTTCAGTCCATCCACATATGTGTAGTGTACGAGGAATAGAGAAAGACAAGCTTTGAGCAGGATTTCACTCCCAAATTCAGTTTTTTTTTTAAGGAAAAAAAAAAATCAAACCCAATATAGCTGGATTCCCAGTGTGTGTGTGTGTGTGTGTCTTGTGTGTGTCTGTGTGTGTGTAAGATGTGAAATAATAAAATAAGAGTCACACAGAGGGCTACAGGCAACACCATTATACATCTTTCAGTGTCCGTACCATAATTTACTTACTACATAGACTGTCTTATAAATATTACAAAAAAATTATAAATATATTCTACTTCATGCCCCCCCCCCTTCCCACAATTTATTTTAAAAGCAATATAATAATAGAATACATGCACACAAAAACACATCCGTGCAAAATTCTCACGCATATTGTATTTCCTACTTTTCTGCAAATAATTTATTAGTTACTGTAGCTATAAAACAAGCAATTAGTTCCAGCATCACTAATGCTCTTGTAGCTGAATGAGCAAATCCCCACAGCTACAGTACGCTCCAACACTTTTAATGGAAATCCTTCTGAAACAAGAGGAGGTTATTGCTGTATAACCGCAAAGATATATTAAATGTGGAATGAGATGTTTAAAATGCATGTTTGGTTGCAACGCATTGGTCTGAATCGTTTCCGATTCCCACCCATCAACTTTTTGCCTTCCCTATCACACGACCACCACCGGCCAGGGAGGGGCGCGAGCAAGCACACGCCCCCTCCGTGACATGCGATGCTACCGCCCACCTCTTTACGAACTGTTGCGCATGTGTATTTGGGGGCGGCCTAACTCACTCGGAGGGAAAGCGCTATCCGCCCCCTCGTACGAATGAGCTCACAGATGCCCATGATTGGCTGGTGATCGCTGTGAGTGACAGGGAAGTGAGCGTATGCCATCCCTCCCTCCCATGAGAGCTCGGCCAATTAGCTCCCATGGACTCCCAGTCACGGATGGCTGTGGCATTAACCCGGATTCGAACTTGCGACTTGTCGATGCGCCACTCGGGAGCCCAGAAATCAACCTCTTTGATGATGCTGTTAAGTAGGGGGAAATTATTTACATTATCTATCTATCTATCTATCTATCTATCTCATCATCACATTATCACAGCTGTCCGACTCGAGCAAAGCGATCCTTGTATATTTGTCTCAGACGATGGATAAGGAGGATTCTAGGAAGTTGAGGCTAGTTTGCGTCTTTTTACGTCCACGTCTCTGACCCGTAGATCAGGGTTGGCATTATGATTGCATTGTAGACGTGAATTTTTTAATAGAGACAAAGGTCATGGTTATCAAAGACCCTTTTGCAGAAAGCAGTTGCTGTGGCACTGATACTGTTGTTTATTTCACAAACAGGAGAGACATCACTGGGGAGGTACATCGCTGCCGAGATACTTAAAGTGAGGGACTACCCTGAGTAGTGATCTCTCCATAGACATTTTATGTTGAGTGGTTCTTGAAGTCGCAGATCGATGCATGACAGTTTTTGTGCAGTTCAGAGAAAGCCCAAGTTGATTGTAGGCTGCTACAAAGGCATCTATAATAATCTGATGGCCAGCTTCAGAGCTTAAGAGGATCGCAGCATCAACTGCATGCAGAAGATCTATCACTGAAGTGTGGGACAATTTGGATTTTGCTTGGAGTCGACGAAGGTTAAAAAGGCTTCCGTCGAAAAGTTAAACCAGCTGTATGCCAAACTCGCTCAGATTTTGCCTGGCTGCTCGCACCACAGCATCCACAAAGAGTCCAAACAGAGTAGGTGCTAGTACACAGCCTTGTTTGACACCCAATCTCATAGGAAACGGTGCCACAAACGTGACACAAGCTGTCATTTTATCATGTAGCAGTATCAAGGTAATTAATTTATCTGGGCACCCATATTTGCCCAAAATTTCAAAAAGCCTTTTGATAGATTGAGGAATGCAGTATAGAAGGGAGACTGTTGTTCTCTACATTTTTCCTGCATTTGCCGTAAAGCAAAGATCAGGTCGATGGAGCTTCTCCCAGGACGGAAACCACATTGTGTATCAGGAAGTACATCTTCTGAAATTTTAGTCAGCCTGTTTAACAGAATCTTTGCAAAAAATGACCACAGGTTGACAATAGTGAGACGCCACGATAGTTACCACAGGAAGCCTTATCACCTTTTTTTGTGAATGGAGATTATCATTGTGTTCTTGAGATTGCCTGGCCCTTTTTCCTCAGACCAAATATTTCATATATGTAGCCACAATCAAAGCCACAATCAAACCAACCATACTTCAGTATTTCACAGGGAGTATCATCTGGTCCAGACATTGTTGAGTGTTTTCAATGCTTTCTGGACTTCAAGGAGACTTGGAGGGTTGGCAAGTTCGTGTTTGATAGGGAACTGTTTCAGCTCATCAAGTGTGGTGAGATCATATTAGGTTTCACAGTTAAGCCGATTACAGTAATGCTCTCTCCAGCGTGCCTGAACAGACGTTCGATCCTTTACAAGAGTTCCATTTACAGTTCTTTGTAGGGTGGGTCCATGTGTACTGGGGCCACAGACACTCTTCATTGCTGAGAAGAAAGCCTTTGAGTTCTGTGCTGTTGTTAGCTCCTGAAGTTCTGCAGCTGTGTTCTTCCACCATTCATCTTCTGAACCGCTTATTCCTACTTAGGGTCGCAAGGGGGCTGGCGCCCATCTCAGCCGACTTTGGGCGAGGGCGGGGTACACCCTAGACAGCTCGCCAGGCCATCGCAGGGCCATCAGTCACACAACCATTCACACTCAC